>JAZKJV010002647.1:0-39435 GCA_037367405.1 Ottelia alismoides | reverse complement strand
TAAACATGGCTTGGATGGACTTAAGCAGGAATTTTGCAAAAATAATGTGTCTGGATTTAATTAAAAATTAATTATGAAAATCACTCTATAATTTATTTAAGGCACAGAATAATTCCAATTTAGATGCAATTTGGAAAGTAATTAAGCACATTTCAAGGCATAAACTTTTTTCACTTAAACAATTTTACCACCAACTCTCCTAACAACCTATCAAGAACAGTGTTGACTACGATATTAAATTCAGCGTCGAAATTTTAATGTCATCCTTAAAGTTCCTCCTCCATTCTCATCCTCCTACTTTTTCGCGATGACAACCTTCCTCTTGTGAGCCCATCATGATCCATAAAAATTCACAAGGAAGAAATGAGAGCATAGCGGCAAACCGTGGACGTGGAGTGACATGAGAAACAATGTGATCATGGTGGATAAAGAGAGGGGATGTGGAACTAGGAATCAGAAAACAGCAAGGGTGAGTTAGGTTTCATGAAATTGGTACCCTTTTTAAGGAAAATGTTTGATTTAACACTATAAATAAATGGTGTTCTAACAAAAGAATGTGCAAATGATTTAAGGGTCAAAACTTTCAATATAACTGTGATTGCAAAAAGAAGTCAACCATCTGCATAGAAGCTTTAAGGATGTTCAATTCTAGAATCAAATAAGGATCCAAAGTAAATAGGAGTCAGCATTATCCTTTTTTTGTCGGTAAAATTTTCTATGTATTAATAACAACATTGTTACAGACAGGCTCGAAGGGCATCAATACAAACTAGAGTTGAGAGAAAGGAAAAAGAAAGGATAATAGGCTAAGGTTGGACCCAAGAAGCGCAAAGACCCGAGTACCAAGTTAGTTCCTTGTGATCCGCACAACCTGCACAATGCGACGCCAAATAGTAGCGGTTGAACATGATCGAGAGGAAGCCCAGCGGTGATTTCTCTCGGCTTTTCTCAGACAACGACTGCGACAACGCTTGAAAGTCCCTGACGAACAGAAGCAGAAAGTACCCATTAATTCATTCCAAAATGTCTTCAAGGGAAGAGGCCAGAGGCAAGGGCAGGGCTAGCAAGGAGCAAGTAGCCCTCCAGATCCCCGAGGGCGACCGGACAACGAAAGAAAAGATAGTCACGAGATTCCAACTGATGGAGACAGAGATAGCAAGGGGAATGGTAAGTGATCCCATGCTTGGATAGCATATCTGACATCTGTGGTGGGTGGCCGGTTAAGGATGGCCCTGTAGAACGTGCAGGAGTGCTTCGGAGCAAGCTCCTTAGTCCAAACCCTCGAGAACCAAGGGACCAACGAAGCTCGAGAACAGACCGGATCAAAGGCAGCTGAAAATGAGAACCCTGGTAGCCAAACCCTCATGCCCGAAGTCAGCCTTATCCTATAGTAAGGAATGGGACACATTTATTTATTTTCCAATTTGGGATGAAGAAGACAAAGAAGATAATTGATGGATAATCCTGAAAGGTTGACATGGAAATATTCGAAAAGAGAGATGAAATTCAGGATCTGAAAATTAATATTGAATATGTTGCATTATAGGTTAGGTGAATGCATTTATTATTTTTATATTTTATATTAGAGCGTTGACACTCAACTGAGATGCTCTAACATTGCTTTCTAACGGCCTCTCTAGCCGCTGTGTTCAACAGCGGCGTCGGATTTCACGGAGATCCTAACCGCAACGGTGTGGTGGAAGGGAGCAGACATGGTGAAGGTTTAAGCCCTATATAAACCTCCTCGTACCTCTCTCTCTCTCTCTCCCCTCCAACATCAAGATCGACGACGATATACCTCGTTTTTTCACTAAGATCAATGTATCTACCGATTTCACATTGCTTAAAATAATAAATAGTTCGTTGAGCTTGAGTTATCCAAAATTAAGACAATATAGTTTCAAAAATAAGAATATTAGAATTTTTTTCTAGAAAAATAAATAAAATTTGATATGTATTAAAATTTCAAAATTAAAGCCCAAATAATTTATCGTGATATTATTTCAGCAATGCAGTACCATTAAATGGAATAGTATTAATTATAATATATCGGTACATAATTTACAGTGAATAAATAAAACGGAGTGTTAGCCATTCATTTTAGCAAATCAAACTTGTTTTATTATTGTATTTAATTAACTTTAATTTCAAAAAAAATGAAGACTAATGTCCGATTGAAAAGAAGATCGTATCAACACGAAAGTCAAAGAAAATTATAAAAATGATAATCTTTTGCTCTAACGGTTATAATTCTTCTAAAAAATATATTTTCTTTTAGTTGATTTATCAACAGTGTAAATAATTGCCAACAATACATTACGTAATAAATCGTCTTTCATATAAAACAATATCCATTTATATTTTATGTGTGTGAATTTGCATTAATAGTTTCATCATCCAAAAGGATTATTATTCAATATGGATATGTACTAATCGGATTGAAGTTTATTTCGGGGAGATAACATACACACACGCATATATATATACACATACATATATAAATTCACATGCGCGCGCACACACACATCTTTATACACACGCAATGAGGTGAAGTCTTTCCCGAGTTTTGTAAAGCCACCGATAGTTTGGTAAAACAATTAAAGAGTTTGTACATTATAAAGTGCATTATCAAATATAATAGTAATCATATTGTTTTATTTTTTAACTAATATTTTCCTCTCATAAAATAGTAAATTTATTATTCTATCTTCGTGTGCTTGTAATGTTGATTATACTTTATTGAATCCATGGCCAATAACATTTAGAATGTACGGAAAATGTCCAAAATAACATCATCTTTTTTTACTTAGGAACAACCACATCTCATTTGAAGTTTCCTCTACATTTATTTTATTTTATTTGAATTATTGCATAGTTATGCTTTTGTTGTCGAAATTCAAATGAAAAGTGGAGAAGTTACTAGTTGTATCAATCATTTGTTGTATATGGTTACTATGTAAAAGAGTCTACTCCCTGTGTCATTAGTTAACTGTCAATCCAACAACATAGTGATCTTATGTAATCTTATGCATAGGAAATTCTTTAAATTTATGATAGATTTCTTACGAAACTTTGATATTCAAAGAAATAGAAAAAAAATCAAATATGAAGGATAAGTTTTTTCGACAAGACCAAAGAAAAAACTTGTTCGTCTTTCATAAAGAATTCTTCGGAAAATCATGAACTTAATCTTTACAAGAAATGCGTACTATAATTTTATGCTTTATGAGCCGAGGTTGTAGCCAATGGAAATCCAAGTATATACTTCATTTAATACAATCTCAATTTTTTTAAGATATAATAACGAGAAACATTTCTACACATGCGATAGAATCAATCAATAATATCACAATCGGATAAACCGGTCCAAATCGACTTACGAATGGAATGCCCAAATATATTACGAAATTTAGCTTTAGTCAACAATACAACGAGAGGAATAATTGGGACTATAATATCGAACTTCTTAATAACTGTCTTTATTGCAAATAAATACTCTGGCATTTTACTTCTTAATAGCTACAAAAGGAAAGAATTTATTAATACAGTTGAAAGATAATCTAAAAATCAAAAGAATTATTTGATAATTGTGACCTTATAATGCGATCGCAGTTTTCTTCGTCAATTGAATTTAGGGATTTTTACACCCATAACCCTGAGTAATTTCGTAATAACATTTATAACCCTTCATAATTGCGAACTACGCTCAGGACCCTAAATAAGTGTGTCGTCTTACACCTATACCATTCCGTTACTTTACATCGTTAATTCAAAACAGATGATTAACCAATAAATGATCTAAAGGCTGAAATTTAATCTAAATAAAAAAATAAGTATCGCGTCTCTTTCTCTTGAGCCAGTCCCTGCATCCATCGTGACTCTAAATTTAGGTTGACGAGCTTGCATGCGACCGGAAGGGAGATAGTGGAGGGCAGCGGCATGAGTGGGGATGCTGCATGCAGAACGATGGTGGCAGGTTGTGGCGGCTCGGCGATGGTGGAGGGCTGCGGCGGGCGTGCAGGTGCAGAGGAGCGGTGGAGGGAAGCAACAGGGGGTCTCGCAGAGATGGTCGCGGAGGGGGGGGGGGGCGGGGAGGGGGCGCTTGATGGTCGGTCGTGGGGCGGGGTCTTCGGTCGGGGAGGTGGGAGGATTGGGTGGTCGGGGGATGTAGGTCGATTGATGGGGGGCTTCGGACAACCAGGGGGGCTTCAAGCAGCACAGGGGTTTGGACGGTGAGCTTCGAGCAGGGGAGCAAGCTTGCTCTCCCAGGGGGTGGGGTTCGAAAGGGATGGAGCTCGACGGCATGGTTCGAGCAGGGGAACGGCCTTGCTCAGAGGTCGACGGAGGGTCCGAAGGGGATGAGCTCGGTGGCGGGGCGCTCGACGCATGACCTGTAAGGGAGGCGGAGGTGTTGCTCGGCATGAGGAGAGGGAAGTGTCGATGGCATGTTTTGCACATACTTGGGGTTTTTCATGTATATGCAGGGTTATGATTGTAATTGCGAAATTACTCAGGATTATAGGTGTAAAATCCGTTGAAATTATTCGATGATTGGAGTTACTATTAGGTGCAATTATACTATGTGACATTCGCGGTCTTACTCAGAAAATACTTTATTCGAAGATGGTGCAAATACGTCTTGTGCTTTTAATACGACTCATGCGGGGAAGAGATTTATCGACGGTCGCACAATTACTGAAAAAGCGACACGCCTTAACCACTCGGCCAAAGACGTATTTGTACTTACTGCTAAGTACATGTGGTTTCCCCGAGTAGTATCGATGGTATTGAAAATTACTGAAAAAGTGAAAACACTAACGTCGCCTGAGAGATTCGAACTCTCGCGGGGAAACCCCATGTACTTAGCAGGCACACGCCTTAACCACTCGGCCAAAGCGACTTTTGATGTTTGAGTAGAAATTTGTAACTATTTGTTATCAATTAAAAAGACCGATTTCGTATACAAAACAAACAACGGAATGGGTTTTAATTTGGACATTTTCATGTAGCATTCATATTTATATTTCCATTCATAAAATTATGTAAGTATAGGTGTTCTACCATATCGTGAAAATATAAATTGATAGATGGATGCGTATTTGATATGAATTAGAAGATATAGCTCTAAATATGAAAGTATTTGATACTTAATATAAGTATTGAATGGCTTATATAAATGAGATAAGTACGTTAAACATACCTACTCAATAAATTGTCAAAATGATCAAGAATAAGAAAACCTATTATATATATAAACAATTAGAATATATAGCTGTATTTTTGTTTATGGATTGTAATAGCAAAGATAAGAATGTGAATACTCGCTGATGTTTAAGTACTAAACTTATTAACGACAGATTTGCTACGGAATCAAAAACTAATACGTCTAAACATGGAGATTTTAAGATTTTAAAAAAAATATTAATTAAATGGTAATTAATAAATATGTAAATCGAATTCAAATTTTAAAAAGTACATGGAGTACATCTAAAATCGAAAAATAAAATTATCTCATCTCAAACCAGCTTAAGGAGTTTTCTCGCATCTTATCCTCGATCGGAGTTACACCGACTTTCCTCTGATTGCATCATTTCAAATCCGATCTTTACATGAGTGTCCACACATCCACCTTAGCATTTTCATTTCTGATATTGTCATTCTCTACACATGTCTATGGTTCACAAGCTAACATTCAGATCTATAGAGCATATTAGCTTGGGAAAAAAATTAAGAATGTGTAAACATACAAAAATTGATGATTCTGTTTCTTTTTATAGATACCGCTCATGCCCTTTAGATTAACGGACCAGATCAAATCTGCTGTTATGCAGTATACTTTTGTGTGCGCAGATGTATAAAGTGACAATAGAAACGTACAAACTGAACTAGAGATGTCAATTTTTGTATTTTTTCATATTCTTGATTTTTCCAATGATAATACGCAGTGTACACGTGCTATATTGGCAGATTAACGGATTAGATTAGGTTTGATTTCGACAATGATTCAATTTAATCCGAAATTTCATGAATTTAAAAATATTAATTCAATCTAAGCCCACTGGAATGATAAAATAACACCGGTTTCAATCTAACTATAGACTTTTATCCATTCGCACTCCAAAACTAGAATAAACTTCATTCCTAACAGTGTAAAGCTATTCTAATTTTCTATCCTACGTCAAAAATAGAACATAACATATAATAAGGAAAAGGAAAACAAATAGAAACATGACTTACAATTAAATGTAAGCTCGTGAGATGGGATTTATAATTGATTCTCTTATAAGGGGTTTTGTTTAATTTATCCATTCCAACAACTTCTCTTCATCCTATATGGACTTGATGTAACGGGACAACTTGATTCCGGCACCTGAGGTATCATGATGCCAATTTAGGGATGAAGGTGTCGAAATATACCTTTTTTAATTATAAATACTTATTTAATTAATTATTATGTAACTAATAGTAACTTTAAAAAAATGAGATTTTATAAAGGGTCCAAAGTACTGCAGAGGGTTTAGAAAAACATGAGCGTGATCCATGGTTGTGGTGCGACTAGGGGTGTGAGAAAATCTCGAGTTCGATATCTGCTCATGTTCGATTCACTAAGGGCGTGTTTGGTTGGGGGTGTGACCCGGGTCGGGCGAGGTCACCCCCCCACAACCCCCCGCGCGACACCGTTTGGGCGCCTCTTTTGGTGGTTCGCAGAAGCCCGTTGGAGTGATTCGAGATTTACACCATTGGGCATCTGATCCATCCCATCAATGAGAAAATGACCCAGCTTTATCGAAGACGACGCCCGACCCCTCCCTTTCCCCCAAAATCCGTCGATGCATGTCCCCCTTTCATCTACCGCCGGCCACCACTCTCCACCTTTTCCAGGCCTGCCAGCACCGTGAAGAAGACAAGACGAAGGCCATTGTCGACTTCTCCGTGATGCAGCGATCAAGTCTTCGACCCTCCTTTGCAGCTCTCCACGCATCGATCCAATCATCTCTGCCATTGCCGCATCACAATGGAGCAAGGTGCCTCCTCCTGTGAGTCTACAGCCCCCTCGGTGTCCCCTCTACCATTGAGGGGCGGAAGGAGGACAAAGCAGCAAGGGGCGGATGAGCTTTGGCCCTATGAAATCGGGGCAGTGCTGGTTTGGGCATTGGTATGCAGGAGTACCATTTGGAGCCGACTTGGTGGAGCCGATTGTGAGAACGCTCACAAATTTCATTGGCAGGTACATCATCCAAACCCCTCTTTGTTCTTCTATTTGCGATTTGGATGAGCTTCTTGATTTGCTCTCTGATGTTTGGTAATTCCGTGGGGGAGATTTACCAATGTGATCTACCTTTGATAGATCGTTCCCATGTACTACTTCGTCACCCGATCGGTCTGAGTTCATGGGAGGGGTTCTCATTCCGTGGGGAGATTTGCCACTATGATGTATGACTGATAGATCGATCCCATTACTAGTAATATTTCAAACCATCTGTTCGTCTTCGTGGGACAAATGTATTTTGCTTTGTGTTTAGAATATATTGGGAGCAAGAGATCATGCCTTCATGACCAAGTTCGTGTTCAGCAGAATACAAACTGTACACTATTCTAAGTTGTTATTAATATCCGTAGTAGTATCAGGTTACTAGTATCAGCATGTGCATTATCAACTTTATTAAAATGGTATCTCTGATGAACAAGGTCTACAGTAGTTAGTGATGTCTCATTCTGATGATGAAACGGGAATTAGGTTGTTTATTCGCTGACGAGAAATATGACATTCTAATGTTTTCTCATACAGTTCTTCCTCCTCTATTACCAATATTGTCTATCAACAATCTTGATACCTTCATATTGATGGTAGAGTTTTTTCCTTGATCAGTTTACATTCTAATGTTTTCTTACACAGTTCTTCCTCATCTATTACATGCTTTCAGGATGATACTGCTTTTGCAGCCATTCTTGACGTGCTGAATCTTTTTAAAACTTCGTTGTAACTTCTTTACTACGTAACTGATGAACCAATGGATTGTGATCGTGTTCGTTTTTTCCATTTGGATTGCAGTGCCTGTTTTGATTTCGTCCTGAACCTTGTTTCGCATTTGCATTCCTTTCCTCTCTACTTTTATTACATATTTACTATGTTTCAACTGCCATCTAATTTTGTGCACAATAGTCCTTTTTTCCTGGGAAGTTATGTTTGTAGTAATCGGGGAATCAGGGGCAGCGCCACCACTTTCATTGTAGAGTTGTGCTATGAAATGGTTACCTCGTTCCCACCTCTATGTTTAGTATTAATTTCTCCGATCACACACACTGTTGAAAGAGTGGAATTTATATTTTTCGATTGACAATAACTGATGAGGTTGTGAATACAATTAAGCGCGATGGCGGCGAGATTCCCACATGGGGAAAGAGTTGCATCGGAAGCAACTTAATGCCCGGGGACTGTTGTTAGCGAAAATGCGCACTGGAATCCACGCTTATATCGTATATTCATTGACGCGATGCTGGAATATGAAACTTCATGGGCAGGAAGCACATTCACAGTGCCTAGATGGCAGATGATTACGACAAGATTCAACCATGTGAGATGTCTCCACTATACCAAGGATCAATTGTTGTATATGTGGAAAAATCTGAAGAAAGACTACGCAGCTTACTTATACCTGCACAACAAGTCGGGCTGGGGCTGGGATGGCATTTACAACAGACCGATTGCTCCATCTGAATCCGCTTGGTTTGAGGTAACCTCTATCTCCATTGTCCAAAGATAAATAACCAAAGCGTACCGCATTATACCTTCGCTTGATTACTCATACGAATTGATTTTTTTTCAGCTGCCAGATAAATATCGCAAGTATCGCAACAAGCCTTTCCTTTACTTCGGAGACATTCAGCGATTTCTAAGTAAGGATATTGCAACAGGCGTGCATGCTATCTCCTCTCGACCGCCAAGGGATATCCCAAGCGTTGGCGCGTCGACGTCGTTTTCCCCTCCAAGCCAGAGGGAGTTAAATTTCGACGAGAACCTCGATGAATGTAAGCCAGAACCTGGGGATGACTTCGAAGGTAGCGAGGATGTGACCCCAACTCCGTCCCGGAAGAGAAACTCGAGTGGGGGACGCGCCAATAGCAAGAAATCAAAGAGCGGAGCATCGCGGACTAGAGCTGGGCAGGCGATTCTTCACAACTTTCTATCTTCATTGTCGGAAAAGATTACTGCGAGCAAGAATGGTCCAGAAGAAGTAGCTCTTGCTGCATGCCAGGAGATCGACGCCATGCATCCTGAGCTTGATGTTGATCAAATCGAGATAATCGCAGAGAAGTTGGCAACGCCTACTGGCAAGAATGCGTGCATGCTCGCCCGCGTTGATCCTGTCAAGCTGAATTCGTGGATCGACAGGATAGTCTCACGTTGATGATCCCGAATAACAGCAATTTCATTTCAAGTGTCTAAGAACTTTTTTATTACTTTTACTTTTACAAGTAGACATAGGAACTCTTACAACATTCTTTCTTCGGCAATCTTAATTTAGAACTTTGGGTGATTCAGTTTCTCCTGCAGGTCAATAGTACAATTAACCCATCAAAGTTCTTGGGGTGATTGACATGCAGGTCGGCTCCATGGACTAAACAATTTCTCTTGCTGGTCATTTGCAGCTTATCAGAAGTGTATGAGAATTACTCTTCCAACAAGTATTGTGTCGTGTGCTAACGAACTCTTTCATGCAGGGATGAGAATTACATCAGTTCTTAAAACACGTGAGAAATATATCGTAATTTATTTATCTACCAACGAACTCTTTCATGCAGGGATGAGAAATATATCTGTCCTTATTGACGTGTGATAATACGCTTATTACAATACTATTTTCGTATTTCAGTAGTACCAGGGTTATGTACCCAGACACTTGGTTGGTTGATAGTATTCTTCATTATTTTCCTCTGCCTGCCCATTGATTCGCATTAGTACTTCGATAGGCATGTCTAGTTGGTCCTACAATCCTTTTGCGGAAGTTGGAGATGCAATCCTAGTAGCGTGCGTTGGGATAGTTGGAGCTATTGCGATAGAGGAATGGGAAGCGAACGGAAGACAAATCCCCTGGCCGTTGCATACAAGGCCGCTCACTGGCGGACAGTGGATAAGGGAGATGCTCGGTGGTCATGACGACCGTGCTCATCAAAATTTCCGCATGAAGCCAAATATGCTCAGAAGATTTGCTCGCATCCTAATAGAGCATGGATTATCACCGAAGAGACACATGGATGTCGATGAGCGGGTCTGCATCTTCCTGTATGCATTCGCTAATGCACACTCAAACAGAGTAATTCAAGAGGCCTTCCAACACAGCGTTGAGACGATATCGAGGTATATAAGAAATGTTCTGTAGAAGATACTTACCTTGGAAGGAGAATATATAAGACTGGCACCCCCCGTGACGCCCGAGATAATCACATCGAACCCACGCTACTACCCATACTTTAAAGTAATTACCTGCAGACCTTGCTTCTATATTTGCGGTCAATGTACTTTCTTTAAATGACCTTTTATCCGCAGGGTGTTATAGGTGCCATTGATGGGACGTACATTCCAGCTCAGGTCGATCAGGAGGAACAAGGAACATATCGATGCAGGAAGTTATTCACAGCTCAGAATGTTATGGTCGTTATTGACTTCAACCTTTGTTTTACTTCGTCACCGGTTGGGAGGGTTCCTGTGCAGATATGACAGTACTTCGAAATGCTGTGGAGAACGGTTCCTTTGTCGGCCCAGAACGTTGCAAGTATTTGGTAGACTGTGGTTACGCAAACACCGACACATTCCTAGCTCCATATAGAGGTTCCCTTTATCATCTTCCTGCATGGAGGGCTCGCGGGTGTTTGTACGAAAACCACAAGGACCTATACAACCATCGCCATGCGCCTCTCTGCAATGTAGTGGAGCGTATGTTCGGGGTTTGGAAGAAAAGATTACGTTGCCTACGTGATATGCATGCTTATCCTTTCAACATACAAAGGGATGTCGTTAGGGCGACGTGCATTATACACAACTTCATACAGCTCAATGGGAGGGATTCGGCATCCGATGATGACGAGGAAAAGGTATTGCACGAGGAGCCGGATAAGGAGCATCATCGGGTTGTCGGCATACTGCGTGATGACATCAGACGTGGATAGTTGTTGCGAGATAGAATTGCTAACGCCATGTGGAATAATAGACGGATGACGCAATCATAGTGCATTGGCTCATCTATTGGTTTGTATTAAAGATGAATACCATTTTATACATTTTGACTTGAAATTCTGCGATAACGTATCTTTTCATTCCAATCACTTATATGTATCGAATATTGTTTGATTTGGAACTATGCGTCACAATCTAATCTTGTTAACTAATTATAGGTGCGAAGAAATGGATCCGACAGCGGATAGTGCAGATGTGGTTATCCGATGATTCTCACATACGAGGAGGGCTCGCAATATCCATGTCGATGCCTATTCTACGTATGCTCCACGATGGATGCGACACCCGGAAGAAGTACACGCGTGGTAGTAGGACTTTGCAAAATATGGCTGATGAATTTTTCTTCATTGCGGACCGTCTTTGGGAACAGGAAAAACTAAACAGGGAACTATCTCAGACGGTTGAATCTTGCAAGAAGGAAGTGGAGGAGAAGGAACTCGAATTAAGTTTCCTCTACTCTGAGTTGGATGATGAAAGTGGCCAAAGCTCTTCGATGAAGGAGACGATTGAGATACTTCGACTGCAGCTGCGCGATGCAGGAATTTCGACGGTTGATGACGACGTAGTGGAGAAACACGTCCTTGAATGACGCTTCTGTAATGCGGGTCAACCGCGGGTTGGGAAGCCTTCTCAAACAAATATGTAACCATATCCTATGAAGGGAGTTTCCTCCCTTAAATAAATATGTTCATCACGTTGGAGCTTGTGTTAGTATCTTAATAAAAGATATTCGAGGATAACCTTTGTAATAAATACACCACAACCTGCGGCTAAAATTATGCACATTACCTTCATAGAAGATATTCTAGGATAATCTTTGTAAATTAAAGAAATCATTATTTAATTACCCTCATCTACAATTATAACTCAATCATAAACCACCCCACTCCAATCCATCAATACATCACACCCTGTCACATCCAACTCTAACCCAACCCTCTTCCTGTCCAAACACCTACTATTAGAGTTGGGTTATCCACCCTACCAAGCCACACTGACAGGGTTTCCCCAACCCAACCCACACCCCCAACCAAATGCACCCTAAGGGTGTGTTTGGTACGCGGGTTACCCCTGGGTAAACTGGTTGAGGTTAACCCGTTTTTGTATTTTGGTGTTTGGATAGAGGGTTAAACTGATGGTGGGTTTGTTGTGATATGATTATATTGAAGTTTGGAAAAGTGAGTAGTTATTGTAATGTGATTGTATTGGAGTTTGAAAAAGTAGGTAGAAGTTGAGTAGTTTATATTTTTTAGATGATATGATGGGATAATATATTATTTTTTTTAGAATAGATAAAAGAGAAATGATTTATTTAATATATTAAAAAAGAAAGGAAAAGTGGGCCCCATATGAGAGAGAAAAAGGGAGGTTTGTGGGGGTAAAACCCCCCAAAGAGGGGTTTAACCCCCTAGCAGAACATGGTCTAAGGGTGTGTTTGGTATGTGGGTTTAGGTGGGTTAAACTGGTAGCAAGTAACCCATTTTTGGGTTTTGATGTTTGGATAGAGGGTTAAACTGGGGGTGGGCTAGAAGTGGGTTTATTGTGATATGATTATATTGAAGTTTGAAAAAGTGAGTAGTTATTGTGATGTGATTGTATCGGAGTTTGAAAAAGTGAGTAAAAGTTGAGTAGTTTATAATTTTTAGATGATATGATGGTATAATATATTATGTTTGATGGAATAGATGGAATAAAATTAATTTATTTAATATATTAAAAAAGAGAAAATGTGGGACCCACTTGGAAAGAGAAAGGGTGGGTTACCCCCTACCCGAACGACACCTAAAGGTTTGATTCAGATTCAGTTTGAAATAAACGAACTGAACCTTGCTATAAGTTTGGACTCATTTATTTAAACAAGCTGAAGCTGAAATGGTAGATTCGCCTATATTTAGTTCGCTAAAAGTTCGATACACAGCTCATATTATATATATATATATTTATTTATTTATTTATTTATTTATATAAATATTTTCCTCAACAAAATTATATATGCAATGAGGAGTTTGCAATATGATACAAATAAGGTATATGCGCAAAAGCTGACAATCCTTGATCAAGACATAATGAAGGGCAATTCCACATACCTAAAATAGTGAGATTCCAAGAAGTTTCATTGTTAATCGAATCTTAGACGAACCGAACTAAACCTTTGCAAATCGAGGTTGAGTCGAACTGAACATGAATACCATTTTCATTCTATCAAACCGAACCCAAACCTTTAAAAATGCTAAGTGAATAGAACATGAGTAGCTTCGCTCAGGCTCAGTTCGATTACACCCCCAGTTGGGATACAAATGGGTATCGCCTCCGATTTGTATACTTGTTGTTGGGAATCAACAACAATACGGATGTGCAATCACCACCACCCACAAAAGCACTAAAAAAGAAGAATGATACTATGATATGATGGTGGTCGATCACCTCTCATGGCCATTAGATAAGAAAATTACTAAGAAGTAGAACGCGTACAACTCTTACTATTCCCTTCTTTTCTCTTCCTCTCTCTTTTTCTCTTGTGGTATTCCCTCTTGTTGTGGTGTTGAAGCATTGCCCACGACCCCCTCTTTTTATAGATCAATTACAAACTCATAGTCTTGTTCCCATCAAGAATACATAAAATACAACTCAATTGGTATTAGGATTAGGAGTCATATCCCTTTGAGATTCTCAATCCTAATATGAACCCTATTCCTAATTTTCTCCTCCTTGAGTTGAATTCCATCATGATCTATTATCGGTCCCATAATCATCATATGCAAGTCTCCTTAGCATGAATTCATCGCATCTGAATCAATCGTCATATGCAAGTCATCGATGTGCCACCTCTCGGGTATACTCGAACAATTCAGTGGTGTGCCTCAGTTCAATACATATAGTCATGTAATGATGGCACAATCAAGGTAGAAGGTGGAGAAGCTCATCACATCAAAAAAATTGATTAGTGTAATTTTGCATGTTTTTTGGAGCAGTACGAACTCTAACAAATATCATGCACAGTCCTATAACAAAGAAGAAACTAATTTCACTAGGAACAATCGAGTCATGAGGACATTGAGTCATCGTTGAAGGGGGAAATCTCGGAGCACCAAGGAAGCATGTGGTTATGCGTGGGACAAAGATGCCAAACAAGGTGTACATGCTCAAGGGAAGGTTCATGACATGTGATAGAGGTCCAATTATTCCCAAGACGAGCAGAATGAAAAGATAGAATCATGTTATCGGTATCTCTAATGTAGGAGCATGAAATAAGGAGAAGCGAGCACGTTTTGCTTTACTAAAGGATGACAGCACAATCTTTAGTCACGAGAGATTTGTGGTGTCTCTTTATGCGGCACCACAAATCTCTCGTCACTATATATTGCGCCATCATCCTTTAGTAAAGAAAAACATGCTCGCTTCTCCTTATTGCATGCGCCTACAGTAGAGATGCAGATAACATGATGCTATCTTTTCATTCTGCTCGTCTTGGGAATAATTGGACCTCTATCACATGTCATGAACCTTTCCTTGAGCATGTACACCTTGTTTGGCATATTTGTCCCATGCGTAACCACACGTGCTCCCTTGGTTGCCCTGAGAATTCTCCCTTTGAGATGACTCAATATCCTCATGACTCGATTGTTCCTAATGAAATTATATTCTTCTTTGTTATAGGAGTGTGCATGATACTTGTTAGAGTTCGTAGTGCTCCACAAAACATGCAAAATTACACTAGTCAAATTCTTTTGATGTGATGAACCTCTCCACCTTCCATCTTGATTGTGCCATCATTACATGACTATATGTACTGAACTGCTCCCTAGATGAGCACATGTGATCTAAATGTACTGAATCCAGAAGTCACCATGAGTCTACCTTAATCTCCCTAGAGCATGCTGGCAAGTCTCCCTTGCAAACTGCGTTGGAATCCTCTTACACAGATTCAGAGTCGTAGACCTTTTTTTCCTTTGTCCTTCTCACATCTTGGGTGGTTGTCTATTTTGTGACCCTCCTTGTCACAATAGAAGTATCTTATTGGATGTCATGACTTAAATCGACCTCCGGATCTCATCTCCATTGATCTTGAACATCTAACTCGGTTGCCATCGTGTGTCCTTTATTATTCGTTACTTTATCCATCGACCGTTGTTGAGACTCGTTCAGAAGCTGCGAAGCATTTGTTTCATCTAATGTGATGCTCTCATTTCCATAGAGCAACATCATCATAATATAATCGTAAGAAGATGGAAGATAACTCAACAAGATCAACGCCATACTCTGACTTAAAGAGAGATTTTCCTTTCACATTCTTCTCCTTAAGTGTGAGCACATCATCCGTAATCTTACTAATTCATCTAATGTACCTCGAGCGTTGTCCCATGAGTCATCTTTAGACCATGGAAATTCTTCTTTGTCAATAGTATGTTTATCAGAGATATGGACTTGTGTCATCCTTCAAGCTTTATCCAAACATCTACCAGATCATCTATGCCTATGTATTCACGAAGAGTGTTGTCTGCGAAGAACAATTGTATTGCATTATTTACGAGATCCCCATCTCATTCCACTCTTTCTCTTTCATCTTCTCTAGCTTCCTTCGTTATCCTAGAAAGCTTTCGAAGTTCTTTTCGCGTGAGTATATTTGTCACCAATTGTTGCCATAAGGTGAAGTTATTCTTGCCATTAAAGGGTTCCATGGAAAATGATGCACCCCTCCATGTAAAATTTGACATTTGAGTTGCTATCATATCTCCTTACACGATCTAAAAATTAGAAGTGTAATCCTCACAATCTGAACCATCCAACTTGTCTGGATGATTCATATTATGATTGCTCTTGATCTCAACGACTTACTCTTACCATTGATTTTTCGTAGTTGTTGAACAATGCACGCATTAATATCACGTCCTTACCTCATCGTCGATCCATGCTCTGATCCACCATGGTGTGTCCTCCCAGTGATAGCAAATCAGGATTTGATTCTAGTTGTTTAGGCATAAAATGGTATTGCCTCTGGTTTATATATTGCTTGTTGGGGATCAACAACATATATGGATGCTCTATCACCACCACCAAAGAAACACAAAAGAAGTAGATATGACGGTGGTCTGTCACCTCTCACGATCATTGGAGAAGAAATTACTAAGAAATAGAATGAGTACATCTCTCACCATTCCCTCACTCTCTTCCTTATATTCTCTCTTTCCCTTATACTCTCTCTATCTCTCGCTCTCTCGCTCTCTCTCTCTCTCTGTGTGTGTGTGTGTGTGATAGTCCCTCTTGTTGTATTGTTGAGGTAATGCCCCCATCCCCCCTCTATATATAACCCGATTACAAACCCATAGTCATATTTCCATCAGGCTACACAAAAAGTACAACTCAAATGTTTTTTCGATTAGGAGTTCCATTTCTTTAGGATTCCAATTCCTAATATTACCCATATTCCTAACAGGTTGTTAGTGTGATATTTAGGACCTCCATATTTGCATTGATTTGAATAAACTGTCAAAAAATTTCTATATTTCTATATTTTAAAATTAAAATACTAAGTAAATATATTTTATATAAATTAATTTTCACTGGGACTTAGAATTTGTATTTAAGAAAAAAAATGGCAAAACAAGAATTGCATTTTGTTAGAGTTATGCAGCCATTGCATTTTATTAGTTACGTAGCCCCCTTAGGTAGGGGTGAACATTAGATTGCTTTGGATGGATTTGGGTTAAATATAATTTGGGCTGCATTTGATTTGGGTTAAGAAAGTGGTCATCTATGAACAAATCAAATTAAATTTGGTGATGTCAGCTATGATGGAGAAAAATCAAAATAATTTATAGGTATATGTTTGGATATATAATAAGGTGATACGACAAATATATTCATTAATCTCAAATTCATTGAAAGACTAAATTTTTAGAATTTATGTGCTTAGTGAGTTATGTCATTATGAACTATATTAAATTATGTATTGTATAAACTTTCAATTTGGTTTATTTGGGTGGGTTGGGGGGAATACATTAGACATATCACCCCACCCAAAAATCAAACAAATGTTATGGTTCCAATCCAACCCAAAATCCAAATACTCTATTTAATTTCAACTATTTTTAAAAAATTTGAGTGGATTATTTGGGTGACTCAAATAACGCCTAACCTTACCCTCAGGGTAGTTCTGCGATTTATTATTTTCATATAACCACGTACACATATAGTCGTATTAACTATAGCCCCTCTTTAGTCTTTATTTATAATAGCTAGGGCTTCTTTATTATTATATTTATCTTCGTTTCTTTACTCGAGACAAAATCAAAGCATGCCCTCTTAGGTTGTCGATGCCGCCACCCACTAGAGTGTGCACAAAATCCTTGAAAGTCCCTTGCGAGTCTATCGCCTTCATCTGGATACCATCGTCGGCCTGCCGATCAGGGTTTAAAAAATCGGATCGGATCAGCCGATCGGACCGGTTGGATCGGAAACTGATCTCGACCAGATCGATTCGACCGGTTTTATGTAACTAATTTAAAAAAAAAGAAAATAAAAAATCGGATCCGACTGGTGGTCGGACCAGGTTGACTCGGGTGGTTGGATCGGGTTGACCCGAATTGATCCAATTTTAATGGTTTAGTATATTTTCAAAAAAATAGCGGTTTAAATAATGAATAAATAGGATTTTATCACTTGTGTCCTTCTTAACTTCTCCAATTTCAGTTATGTCCCTCTATTTTTTGGAATATAACTTGTACCACTACTTTCTTAGAGTAATTTTCTAGAAGCAATTATAAATAAATTATTACACTATTATATTCATATATAATGCTAGAAAATATGACTACTTTTTGTAGAGTTTTACTCGAAATAGACAATCACGTTATTCTATTGAAAGATTTGACATTTCAAACAATTACTTCATTGATATATAAATACATATTTACATATATGTATTCTGTTTTATTGGTTCAAAAAAACGATTCGACTAGTCGGACCAGTAAATTAAGCCCGATCCGATTTTTTCTGAGTCGATAGAAATGATGATGCCATGCTGACATCATCACCGGTCCGACCGATTTGGACCGGCGGTCTGACCCGCTTGGACCAAACCGAATACTGACCTATTCAATATCCGGACCGATTTTTAAAACCTTCTACCGACCATGCCATGCCATTGCTTATCAGGTTTCCCCAAGATATCGCTATTGCTCCATCTTTTCTTTTAGAGTTCACGTCTATCACTTAGGTACTTCTTCAACGTGGGTTTGGTAATTCCATCACTTCCTCTGATTGTCTGGGATATCCTTGTCATCGCCATCCTTGGATTCCTTGAGAGGCCATAGCCTCTTCATCTGGAGACCATGCCAGCAACATATCATTTCTAGAGGCCATGCCATCTGGAGACCATACAATTCTAGACAATCAAGATGTCTTGCTCGGGAAATGGATCGTCTGCTGCAGTGTCTGCCGCAGCAGATTCTGGAGTAGGCCTGTGGACCGCTCGATCGTGATCGAGCGGTTCACACGAATTCATCCTTTTTGTGAGCCAGTATTGAATGAATTCGTGCAAACCACTCGATCACGATCAAGCGGTCTACAGGCCTACTGCAGAGTCTGCTGGGCAGACACTGCAGCAGACGATCAGCTACCGTCCTGCTCGGGCTTCATCTTACCAACCTAAGCTGTCATCATACTGTTGGGTATTTTTTGAAATGTTCCAGCCCCAACATTGGGGGCAGCAATAATTTACCCTTGTGACAGGGGTATCACTGCAATTTCCCAGCAAGTGGGAGCCCATTCCTTTCCCTTTCCAGGGAACTCTCGATAGTAGCATTCGACCCATTTCTTGCTTCCAGTTTTTTCAGCTGTTTCCAGCGAGGGTTTTGAACCCTAGTCGTTCCAGCCGTGAGAGAGAGGCCGAGAAGAAGAGGGAGGGCAGCTGGGCTCCTCTTCCTTTCTCCGTCGACCAAGGTGCCGCGGGCTGAGGTGCAACGGGTTGTGAAGAGCAGGACAAGCTCAAGTGGGAGAAGCCATTGGAGGTCGTTGGGAACGACCTCAAGAAGCCGAGCTTCGTGTTTGGGTCTCCATCCGGGAGCCCACAAGGGAAGTTACTTTGTCCTCCTTGTTTTGAGCACATTTGGTATAGTTAGATACCTAGGGATAGTTTGTTCCTTGTTGAAGAACTATCTGTTGTGTGTGCTTGTACCTCGGTTTTGTGGGCTACAAAATCGGGAAGAACTTTGGCTTGATTTGACTGTAGTGGAATCGTTGCCGGTCTTGTCCCGTGGTTTTTTCCCTTGCTCACATTGAGCAAGGGTTTCCACGTAAAAATTCTTGTCTCATGGTGCTTGCTTGCTTGTGATTGTGTTTATCATTGTTGCTATTGAGTTCCCGTGTGGGGAACATATATTGTGTTGTGCCATCTTTGATGCAGGACAGTTTAGGGGGATATATCCTGATTGATTGTCTGTTTCCGCATTATCCTTATATCCCCAACAAGTGGTATCAGAGCTCAGGTTTGAGCAATGGGCAAAGATGATGAAGGCACAATGATTAAGCTCACAAGCAGCAATTGGCAGATTTGGAAGGCCAAGATGGAAGACATTCTATATTGCAAGGACCTCCACGATCCCGTGGAGGGGGAGAGCGCCAAGCCGGAGAACATGTCCGCAGGAGAGTGGACAAAGTTGAACCGAAAGGCCATTGGGACCATTCGGAAGTGGCTTGACATGTCGGTGTTCCATCACGTGGCTGAGGAGACAAATGCCAAGGAGCTATGGGACAAGTTGTCCGAGCTCTATGATCAGAAGACCGCAACCAACAAGGCTTTCTTGATTAGAAAGCTTGTGAATCTGAAGTACAAGGATGGATGCAAAGTGGCAGAGCATCTGAATGACTTCCAAAGCATAATCAACCAGTTGACATCTATGGGTCTGACACTTGATGACGAGTTGCAGTCACTTCTTCTTTTGGGCTCACTGCCAGACAGTTGGGAGACTCTAGTAGTCACCGTGAGCAACTCTGCAAAGGACAGCAAGTTGACCATGGCTATGGTCAAGGGCAGTCTCCTCAATGAGGAGATTAGACGCCGCTCATCCGGAGAGGCATCCTCCTCTTCACATGTATACGCAGTTGAGAGGAGAGGAAGATCCAGCAGTAGAGGAGCATCACAAGAGAGGCAGAAATCCAGAGACAAGTCCAAGGGCAGAGGAAAGTGTCACCATTGCCAGAAACCCGGTCACTGGAAGAGAGACTGCAAGGTTTGGAAGAGAGAACAAGCTGAAGCCAAGAAAGATCAGAAAAAGGAAGATGAGAATGTAGCTGCAGTTGTGGCAGATGAGAGTGCAGAAGAGGTGATTCTCACCATCCAGGACCACTGCTTGCATGCAGGGAGTGATTTGGAGTGGGTCGTTGTCACGGCCGCTTCCTATCATGTGACTCCACACAGGGAGTTTTTCACCACCTACACTAGGGGTGACTATGGGAGAGTCTTGATGGGTAACGAGAGTTACTCTAAGATCATTGGCATGGGCACCATCTCGATCCAGACGGATGTTGGGTGCTCAATGACACTCCAGAATGTGAGGCATGTTCCTGATGTGCGGCTTAGCCTTATATCTGGTTCACAGCTAGATAGTGAAGGCTACCATCTGAAGTTCGGCGACAGCAGATGCAAGATTAGCAAGGGTTCTCTCATCATGGCTAGAGGCAGCTTGTGTCATACACTCTATATGACTAGAGTGAAGGTCATGGATGGCAGTTTGCATGCTAGTGAAGCAGATAACTCAGATTTGTGGCACCGCCGGCTTGGCCACATGAGCCAAAAGGGCTTGCAGCTTCTTAGCAAGAAAGAGTTGATCCCCTACCATAATGACATCACTTTGTCTCCTTGTGATGCATGTGAGGTTGGGAAGAGCAGAAGTGCGCCATACAGAGCGAGATCCAAGGTGAAAGGAGACCTTTTGCAGTTGGTTCACTCGGATGTTTGTGGTCCTATGGACACGGCCTCTTTGGGAGGCAACAGGTACTTTGTCACCTTCATTGATGATGCATTTAGGAAGGTGTGGGTGTATGTGCTGAGGACGAAGGATCAAGTGTTTGATTGCTTCAAGAAGTTCCATGCCATGGTTGAGCGTGAGACAGGAAAATTGTTGAAGTGTCTACGCACGGACAATGGGGGAGAGTACACCTCCCATAGCTTTCAGGGCTATTGTGCAGAGCACGGCATCAGGCATGAGAGGACAGAGCCAGGCACACCCCAGCACAATGGTCTAGCTGAGAGGATGAACAGGACCATTGTTGAGAGAGTCCGCTGTATGCTGAAGACAGCGAAGTTGCCCAAGACCTTTTGGGCTGAGGCGGTTCGCACCGCTTGTTACTTGGTCAACCGATCTCCATCAATTCCTTTGGGCTTTCAAATTCCAGAGCGTGTTTGGACAGGGAAAGACCCCTCATATGCTCATTTGAGGGTGTTTGGATGCAAGGCTTATGCATTGGTACCCAAGGAGCAGCGGAAGAAGTTAGATGACAAGGCGGTGCCTTGTATTTTTCTTGGCTATGGAGATCAGGAGTTTGGATACCGTCTTTGGGATCCAAGAAAGAAGACAGTCACCAGGCACAGGGATGTGATTTTTTACGAGAATCAGACGTTGGCTGAGGACACCACTGAGAGTGGTGATGGAGATGAGATCTCCATGGATGATGATAGTGATGAGGATGCAGATCCCTCTCCAGTACAGGGTACAGGTGGAGAGGATGGGCAGCCAGAGCAGCATGAGCCAGATGCAGACCCCGTTGATGCAGGTCCAGGGGATCTAGGGCGGGGTGAGCAGCCTCATCCAGTTGCAGACACAGCAGAGCCTCAAGTCAGGCGATCTGAGAGGACACGCCAGCCATCATCCCGCTACCCCACTTCCAGGTATGTGATGCTCACAGACGCAGGTGAGCCATACACCTTTGAGGAGGCACAAGTGCACAAGGACAAGGGTCATTGGCAGAATGCAATGAATGAAGAGATGCTATCTCTCAGAAAGAACCACACTTATGACCTTGTTGAGCGTCCTAAAGGGAAGAGGGCCTTGAAGAACAAGTGGGTGTACAAGCTGAAGTCAGATGACAGTGGCAGACAGGTGAAGTACAAGGCCAGATTGGTAGTGAAAGGATTCAGCCAGAAGGAAGGAGTGGACTATGATGAGATCTTCTCCCCAGTGGTGAAGATGAATTCAGTGAGAGTGGTGCTAGGACTTGTTGCTAGCATGGACCTTGAGCTGGAGCAGATGGATGTGAAGACGGCGTTTCTTCACGGTGATTTGAAGGAAGAGATCTACATGGAGCAACCACAGGGTTTTCAAGAGAGAGGGAAAGAGCATATGGTATGCAGGTTGAGAAAGAATCTCTATGGCTTGAAGCAAGCCCCGAGACAATGGTACTTGAAGTTTGATGCTTTCATGGGAAAGCAGGGCTTCAAGAGGACTACAGCCGACCCATGTGTATATGTTCGTCGTCTTCCCAATGACAGGTTCGTCATTCTTTTGATCTACGTGGATGACATGTTGATTGTAGGTCATGATTCCAACTTGATTGCAAAGCTCAAGAAAGAACTCTCCAAGGAGTTTGAGATGAAAGATTTGGGCAAGGCTAGTCACATCCTTGGGATGCAGATTACAAGGGACAGGAAGAAGCACATGTTGTGGTTGTCACAGGAGAGCTATGTTGAATGCGTGTTGGAGCGGTTCAACATGAAAAATGCCAAGCCTGTCAGTACGCCTTTAGCCTCTCATTTCAAGCTTACCAAAGAGTCGTGTCCTTCTACTTCTGAGGAGAAAGCAGAGATGTCCAAGATCCCATACCAATCAGCAGTTGGGAGCCTCATGTATGCAATGGTTTGCACTAGACCCGACATAGCCCATGCAGTGGGCGTGGTGAGCAGGTTCATGTCGAATCCGGGGAATGACCATTGGGAGGCCGTGAAGTGGATCTTGAGATACTTGAGAGGGACCTCAAGTATGTGTCTTGCTTTTGGGAGGTCAGATCCCAAACTGTGTGGCTACACTGATGCAGATATGGCAGGTCATATGGACCAGAGAAAGTCCACCTCAGGCTACATTTTCACTTTTGCAGGGGGAGCCATATCATGGCAATCCAAGCTACAGAAATGTGTTGCTCTCTCAACTACAGAGGCAGAATACATTGCAGCAGCAGAGGCTGGGAAAGAAGTGTTGTGGCTACAACGCTTTCTTGGTGAGTTTGGATTGGATGGCAGTGAGCCAGTTGTGTTTTGTGATAGCCAGAGCGCTATAGATTTGAGCAAGAGTACCATGCACCATGCTCGCACAAAGCACATTGATGTGAGATACCATTGGCTGAGGGATGCAATTGAACAGAAGCAGCTCATGTTGAAGAAGATTCACACTGATGAGAACCCCTCAGACATGTTGACAAAGGCAGTCACTCGTGACAAGCTTCAGCTCTGTAGAGAGCTGAGCGGTGTCACCTCTTGTTGATCTCCATCACAGGACAGCACCTCCCCGTTGGGGCTGGAGGGGGAGGTTGTTGGGTATTTTTTGAAATGTTCCAGCCCCAACATTGGGGGCAGCAATAATTTACCCTTGTGACAGGGGTATCACTGCAATTTCCCAGCAAGTGGGAGCCCATTCCTTTCCCTTTCTAGGGAACTCTCGACAGTAGCATTCGACCCATTTCTTGCTTCCAGTTTTTTCAGCCGTTTCCAGCGAGGGTTTTGAACCCTTGTCGTTCCAGCCGTGAGAGAGAGGCCGAGAAGAAGAGGGAGGGTAGCTGGGCTCCTCTTCCTTTCTCTGTCGACCAAGGTGCCGCGGGCTGAGGTGCAACGGGCTGTGAAGAGCAGGACAAGCTCAAGTGGGAGAAGCCATTGGAGGTTGTTGGGAACGACCTCAAGAAGCCGAGCTTCGTGTTTGGGTCTCCATCCGGGAGCCCACAAGGGGAGTTACTTTGTCCTCCTTGTTTTGAGCACATTTGGTATAGTTAGATACCTAGGGATAGTTTGTTCCTTGTTGAAGAACTGTCCGTTGTGTGTGCTTGTACCTCGGTTTTGTGGGAAACAAAATCGGGAAGAACTTTGGCTTGTTTTGACCGTAGTGGAATCGTTGTCGGTCTTGCCCCGTGGTTTTTTCCCTTGCTCACATTGAGCAAGGGTTTCCACGTAAAAATTCTTTTCTCGTGGTGCTTGCTTGCTTGTGATTGTGTTTATCATTGTTGCTATTGAGTTTCCGTATGGGGTACATATATTGTGTTGTGCCATCTTTGCTGCAGGACAGTTTAGGGGGATATATCCTGATTGATTGTTTGTTTCCGCATTATCTTTATATCCCCAACACATACCTCATTGTACACAGTTCATTAATTGGTAACTTTTCCATGTGCATATCATTACTAGAGCATATTTGCATTATTGACACCCAACTATTACCAATATATCAAAAAACAGTAATGCATCCATATTCTTGTCTTTTACAAAAAAAATTTGGTTCCAAAATATTTGCTTAAGAAAAGATGTATGGAAGTGTTGAAGGTGAGGTGACGTCGATGATGATTGGACACATGTGTCATCAATAGCTCATTCTTTGGTCATATCGACAAGTTGGACGAGACCAATTAAGTTCAGTGGTCATGGATCTCTGTAATGTTTGTTTTCACAATCTTCTAAAGCTAGAATGCAAAAGCAAGATAGGAATGCATGCCACATGGGATGAAGATAAATGGCATGGTTTGTGCCTGTAGTTTTAAGTAGTGTCATACCTCGTATTGCTGATAAGATGATACATTATGATATGACTTATGTTAATCAGATCACATTGAAGGACTATTATTCACAAGAAATAAATGGGAGCCGAATATTCCAAAGAAATTATGATCTGATGTACCAAAAGAGGGAAAAAATTATTGCTCAAACTACTCTCAATCGAACTTACTATGAGAAATATCTACTATAAAAAGCACGTATAGCGTGCATGTCAGGGCATTCACTAAGCGAGCATATGTGCTCGCCCAACCACGTGCGAGCACAAGGACAACACATGTGCTCTCTCGGCGCCCTCGCCCATTTGGATTTACAAATGCGACTATGGGTGTCCTATCTTCATCAGTTGTACCTGAGTCATGCTCTATATATCCTGACTCTAGTGTGTCTGTCTATAGACGTAGTTCCTCCTTCTGCACTTTTGAGCGTTGACATGCATATATCGTCTGGCAGAGGACAAACTTCGGATTTCTACCCGATCTTAGAGCTTTTTGCGGATGGGAGGTAACCAGCATTTGTAATTACAATGACAATTTTTAATATTCTATTACAAAACTAGTTAATAAATTTTGTAGAGATTTTTTGCAAAGCAACATTGTTGCTAAGGAGATAACGAGTATTATCAAGACACGTTTGAATAGCATTCAATTACGATGGTGTCGCATTCTGTCCACTGATCATGAGAGGTTGTTCGAGATATTTCTGATAAGAATTGTAATTTCAGAAATTAATTGATATTTTTCCATTCTGTTAGCTAACTTTAAAAAATCTTCAGAGTAGGTACCATTTTACCATTGATTTGGGGAAAGAGGCTTACCATCGATCCTTTATCTGTGCAATGGAGAAGAGTATGAGATATTTTCTTAATACAAGAATGGACTCGTATACAAAGATGGGTTGCGGGAAGATGGATTTCAAGGACATGAAGAGATACCCTCCAACTTGGTGCATCGAGGAAAGGTAATGATTTGCTTATTTTCATTATGAAAATATGAAAGTGTATATTTATTCATAATTTCTTATCCATGTTATATTTGTTGCAGGTAGGTTGATTTTTGTGATGTCTTCATTTAAGATGTTGAGTTTGGGAGGAGGTCGACGACATGTAAGGCGAATAGTCAAAAGAAAAAAAATAGGTCGATCAATGGCTCAAAAAGTCACAATCAAGATCAACATTGAGCTTGTGTTTAAAAAATAAACCTCTATTTATATCTATAAATTGTGATAGATGTTTTTCCTTTTTTTCAGCTACTAAGTTAGAAGAGAAGCATTTGTTCAAGAGTAGTGGTCAAAGACTCACATGAGTGGGAAGGAGGGAAAGTCCCGACGATCTACTCCTGAGGCAGAAGAAGTAGTGGTTAGTATTTTAAAACAACGTAGGTTAATAGTCGTTTAAAAAAAATGTTATGTTTTTTTCTTACTTGTGTTTCAGGAGGATATTTGGCTCTTAGTGTAAAAAAATGAGCTAGTAATCCTGAGGTGGAGCAGCCTACGTTTGATAAAGCTCTGTGGAAACATGTATATTTAATATTTCTATATTTTATACATTTATTTTAAATATAATTTTTTTACAATAAATTTGATTTAGGTATTGGAGGAGAGAGATATTGGTTTCTCCAATAGGAAGCAGACACTTGGTGGTCTTCCTTCCTATTATGTGGAGAAACATCAACATTCGTATTCTATTTATGATCAACCATACTATATATATGCAGCCTCTGATGGTGATTGACGAGTCCGTAAAAGCCGCGTTAAAGAGTTGTTTTTAATGTTCGTGCGTAAAATGTTTAAAGTCGTTCGTTGTAGGCGGCGATCGGAAACAGTCAAGAAATAACCACAAATTTTTGATCAATTTTAATCCGGTGGTTTTTATGTTTATTTTACTTGGGCAAGTCCCAAGGTCGATCAAAAGGAGGCAAAGGAACAACCTAGAGTTGCGTCTATCCAATTTTGAGTTCGGTTTTCAAGGCGGTCTTTTTTTTGGAATTTTTCAATGCAATATGAGATGCAAACTGCAAATTCGGCCTATTTTAGGGACCAAAATGTAAATTCCACACAAACGACGTCCGAAAAATACGAAACTTGGTCGAGATGTAAAATATGATGAAATGAGTGCACTGTAATTTTTTTGGAATTTTGGATGCAAGATAAATTTTTTATGGATTTTTTAATGCAAACAGAATGATTTTCAATATTTAATTTTAATAAATATTAAACCTACTTATTTTCAAGATCCAAAATTATCTAAGATCTACCACTAGGTGATGGATCTCAAAAAAATCCTAAACCTCAAAAATGTGGGGTCTAATACCTATTAAAAATTAAAGAATGAAATGTACAAAATGATTTTTACAGAGCAAAATATGTATGCAAATGCAAAGATTTTTGGGCACAATGTCAAGCAAAATTATCTCTACAATATATGATTTTTGGGGAATTTTGGAACAACGGTTTATCAATTACAAAATTTAAAGCATAAACTGGATAAACTTCGCAATTTTCCACAGAGAAATTGATTATTAATTAACCATTAATGAAGAAAATATCCACAACATACCACAATGTAGAGAGTCAAGAGATGAACAAAGTGCTATTTTTAAATAAATAAACTAATGTAAACTAAAGGTCTAAAATGCATGAGGAATGCAGGGGTACAGATGTAAATAAAATAAACAACATATAAAGACGGGGACCTAAATGAAATTACCTAAACTGGGGGGGAGGTTTCTGTAACTTTTCTAGAGAGGCACGTGCAAGGCACGTGCCCTCTGGAGGCGGGGACTGTAGCGCAAATACTGAATCCTCCGGGGGGCGTTCGCAAATGACCCAGGTGGTCACGTGCGTAGCACGTGACCCCTGGGTGGCGTCTGATGACGTCCTCCCCCGACGCACATGCCCCGCACGTACGTGGGGAGTCTCGGGCTCCGTGCCCGGTGGCAAAGGCGGCGAGGGAGGCGGCCTGGTGGTTGGCGTTGGCGTGGCGGCGGAGCTCGGCCTCTTTGATGAAGACGACGGTGGCGGACTCCGGCCGTGCTTGTGTGGCTGCTGTGGGGTAGCTGCCGCCGGAGACGGAGGCGCGCCTCATGCGCTGGAGAAGAAGGCGGTGGCGTGGGCAAAGTGACTTCCAGCGTACGCTCCTGGAGGCGGTCGATGGTGGTTCTGCGGCGAAGGCGGAGGCGTTGGTCGGTGGCTCGACGCCAAGGGGCGGAGCTGGGCAGATGCACGGAGGAGGAGTGCGGCTGCAGCGGCGTCGAGGAAGACGACCGGATCTCACCGACCAGGTCGCGGCCTGGTGCTGTCACCACCGGCCTCTACTGTGCAATCGGCGGATGAATGGCGTCGAGGGCTTCGGTGTTCTTAAATAGGAGAAAGAGCGGAGGATGCGGAGGGCGTTGGCGGCTGACCGGTGCGGGAATAGCGGGGGAGATTGGTGTTGACTGGCGAAGACGGGGTGCGGCGGTTGCGGAGGATAACGGGGAAGCGGAGGACGTGAGGTTGGGGGAGAAGAGCAGTGGCCGTTCGATCAAGCGAGATCGAACGGTCACGCGCATGCCACGTGGCGGGGGGGTGTGGGTTAAGGAGACGGGCGCGCACGTGCAGTGCGCGTGCGGGGGTGGCACGTGCGCTGCACATGCGTGGTTTAATTAATTTTTAATTTTTTTTATAAAAATGATATAAAAATGCTAAAAATCAATGACACGTGGCGGCCTCTGGGGCTGCCACGTGTCAGCTCCAGAAAAATCCGAAATTAAATGATTTGTAAAATCGATAAAAAATAGCAAATGGCTTCGGATCGAAACAGTTCCTTCACAAAAAATGCTCGTCTCGACGAGATCTACAACTTTCATGAAGACATCAAAGCCAAATTCGGTCAAATGTAAAAAGTAAATTTTTTGGGGTATCCCATGTATATAGAATACCTTGATTTTTGGGTTTCTAATTTTTTGTCATTTTTAAACAAGATAAAAAAATCCGAAAAAAATGGAAAAATCAAAGATAAATAAAAGACATCTAAATCTATTTTTTTGGATTTTTATTAATAAAGAAAATATGTACATAAAATAGAGGTCAGAAAAGCCACGAAAATATACAATGTACAAAAGAGGCCCAAAACCCAACTTTCACATACGAGCTCCGATTCACTTGAACTTGGTCTTGTTTTGAAGGTAATTGAATGTACATTAGTTCAAAAGTGAGTAGGATCAAATCGGACACTGGATGGGGAAGATATGGGTCTTTTAGTCTGAAAATCCTGAAACTATGGTTTAGGTTTTTGGTCCACTTAACAGGGTTAGTGATTTTTTTGTATTTTTTATTTATTCTTGTTAGTGATGTGTACACAGAGGAAGTGGTTTTGTGGCATGCGGTGTTAGCATGGAGGAGTTAAAAATAGGGGAACCTAGGCTATTTACAGGTTATTTTTGGCTTGGAATTTTGGCTTCTTATTTTATGCAGAAATTAATGCTAAAATGCAATTCTTATGAGATCATGCCTAAATGCTAATTATGAGGAATAAATGCAGAAATGCAGTTGATTTTGAGGGACTTGAGCTTAATTAATGAGACTTAGAGTGG
Organism: Ottelia alismoides; assembly: GCA_037367405.1. Lineage (NCBI taxonomy): Eukaryota > Viridiplantae > Streptophyta > Magnoliopsida > Alismatales > Hydrocharitaceae > Ottelia > Ottelia alismoides. The sequence goes on along the minus strand of JAZKJV010002647.1, from coordinate 9,878 downwards.
TGAATCCGAGATTCGTCATCCCCCTATACTTAAACCATGCTCGTCCCTGAGCATCAAAAAGAAATGCCATGAAGTGAAATGAGACTGGGTTCCATACCAAGACCATGAGCTGAAGGTGAAAGTGAAACTAAACTCGACCTTTGGATTAATAATGTGTCGGAACTTCTGTGAGACTTAGAATTTTAAAATCAACAGCCCTCAAGTTCTACACATCATTGTCACAGTTTTGGCTCAGAAGTCATCTTTGATCAATCCTCTTCCCAAAGTATACCCTATGAACATTGAATAACCGACTCATGTGTGTGTAAGGTTTTAGCTCTTCCCATCCAGAATGCCAGACTACCATGCTCCTCTCCTCTCCAGTAACTCGTCCTCGGGGAGTCAGGTATTTCCTTCTAAGGTCTGTCGTGTTGTGTTCACAATCGAATGAGGGAGAAGATAGAAGAAAGAGAAAAGAACTGGAGGGAGCCAGTGTAGTCACCTCTCCTTGTGAAGATGGCCAGTGTAGCTGAGTCTCCACCAAGATCTGCAGGTTTTTGAAGCTTGGACCATTTTGGTCGGATTTTTATTTGGTAGAATGCTTCTATGTATTTGGAATTTTTGGTGGTTCTGCTTGGATCTTGTTGTGCCCCTACGGATATAGAATCTTTTTTGTTCCGTACATTTTTTTGGGTCTTAGAAAAAATTGTGCCCAGCCGTCCATCCCTTTTCCGAAGCTTTATTTAAACCTGTACTCCGGTCTTTAGATTTCCACGCTACCAGAAAAGAGACTCACACAGTCTTCCAACATCCCGTTTGGGTTGAGCTAAGTGCATAGTGCGAGAGTGCGAATTAATTCCCTATTCCAGAGTTGTACCCAGAATGAAGAGACCAGGTTAGACACTAAGAGTCAAACGTTGTACATTGTCATGTGGAACTTAAGGAATTAAGTCACAAAGACCTGAAGCTCTTAAAATCCTATTTCTTCGTGAAGTTCCTCTGAAAATTAGGTGGATTAAGGTCAAGTCCAAGCCACTCTCGGTTTCGGCTCATAACTCGGTTCAGAACCCAATGACTTTTCACAGATTCATGTGATGTTGGATGAAGTGCAGGTGGGTACGATGCAGACACATTTGATGATTTTTTTTGTTATTTATACTTTTTTATTATTATACTTTTTTATGCAAGGGATTTTTTTTAATGCAGAAAATGGAATAAGAAGCCTTCTTTTTTTTTCAAAAAATTTGGGCAAGTCAGTGTTAGTAGCAAAACTCTTTTTTTTTCTTTTTTTTTGAGTGTTTGTTTGTTTTTTTTTTTCAAGTTAGTACCCACCTCGTAAATACATATAGACTTACGCGAAAGTACGAGATATGGGTAAAATATATACAAAGTATATATACAGACCCCCCTATACTTAGCGAGTGCTGTGTCCTCAGAGCACAAGAAGCGTAAAGAAGACATAGCTCGGGCTAAGCGTAAGGGAGTGAAAAAAAATGAAAAGAAAAATGAAGCGGTCGGGATATGTGAATGAAGAGAGTATATACAGATGGGTGTTGGTTCCCCCTATACTTAGGCTCTGCTCAGCCTAAGTATGGAAGAATGGTGGAAATGGAGCGATCGAGAGTTAGGAGAGGAATGATATATACAGATGGCATCGGTCCCACCCTATACTTAGGCCTTGGCCTAAGTAGAGGAAGAAGCTGTACAAGGGAACCGATGTGGTCGGGAGGGAGGGTGGGTAGCCGATGATTAAGGAGGTTTTCGGCTGATCTTTTTGTGAGCCTGTGTTGGGAGATCGTAATGACGAGATGGCGATGAGGCATATGATTCCCCACTACAATCAGTGTCATCCTCAGAAAAATCATGATGGATAATAGGTGAAGTGTTTGAGTCAGATGAAAGATATCCATCATCAGAGTTATCCTCAGAGGAGTAGTATTTGAAAGTGGGCATACTCCAAGTATTCTGATTTTTTTTTTGTTTCTTCAATTGTTTTCTCAGAATTCGTTCCTTCTTGGGGTCAATCGGTTTGTCCTCAGATGAATACTCAGAAGCACCGGTCTCAGTCAGCTCATACGAAAGAATTCCAGTGTACTTGAAGAATGCAGGAGCATCAGCTTTGGATGAGTAGTAGTTAGGAACGGGAGTTGTCCAACGAGAATTAAATTTTGGATCCTTACGAAGATATGGCTTTAGGGCTGCCGAACAGACTTCACTCATGTAGACCATCTTTTCCGGACCTGATGAGGGATCATCAACTGATTCCTCTTCCGAAAGGTCAAATGTGACTCTCTTTTTATTTCGTCGTGAAGGTGTCGGTTCACTTGAATATCCAGATGAATAGCCATTGGAATTCTCCTTGGTCGGTGTTTGTTCTGTATGTTTGTTCTTAGTCTCCCGAATGTTTGAGCACTCTCGATTTGGGATGATTTGGTCAAGATATTCAGAGAATGTTGCTCCAGGGTGTGACCATGCATATGTCTCAGGATCGTAGTAGAAAGATTTGTCTATTTTGAGATCCGCGGGAATTGAAATATTGGGGAGAGTCTCTGCATGTTCTTTCTCAATTGATTCGATGTTTTTGCGCATTCCTGTGTCGAGTTGATGTAATCCATGTAGTCAGAGTAGGTTGACCCAGGATGTGCCCATGCATAAGTCTCCGGATCATATGATTCATATACATGATTCTCCATGGTGAGAGCGGCTGGGAATGGAGCAGGGGGGAGATTTTCTAAACCAATAGTCTCATCAACAACCGCTATCTCAGGTGTGGTTGCGGGGTAGGGCACTTCTACCGCTTCATGGTTACAGTTGTTGGGGACTTCGTGGGTTGCCTCAGAAGATCGTGGTTCCTCAAAGATAGGGTCAGATTTGAGTGCTTCCAGTGCTGTGAAATTGATTTCCCGAGTCTCACAATCGATACTTGCCTTGGCCAACGCCAAGAATGGCTTTCCGAGAATGATTGGAGACTGGGTGAATTTTCCTTGATGCTCAATATCAATGATCGTGAATTCTACCTTGAGCGGAGCACCTTGGAATTTCATGATGACAGAAATGGTTTCTCTCGGCCTTTTTATCGATCGGTCTGCCAATTGGACAATCTCTCGTATCTTCTGAATTGGTCCGAGTTTGAGTTCGTGAAATACCGAGGTCGGGAGGATATTAATCGGTGAATCGTCATCAATCCGAGCATGGGTAAAAATTGTGTCTTTGATTTCACAGTCAAATCTGGGCAACCGCTTTACTATGCGGCTCTTGGTTTTTCTCCTCAACACCAAGGAGGAGGCCATTGACAAGATATGTCTTTCGGTCTTTGTTCGTATCCTACCCGACTTTTTGTTCATTAATTTTTCAATGCAATATGAGATGCAAACTGCAAATTCGGCCTATTTTAGGGACCAAAATGTAAATTTCAATCAAACGATGTCCGAAAAATACGAAACTTGGCCGAGATGTAAATTATGATGAAATGAGTGCACTGTAATTTTTTTGGAATTTTTGGATGCAAGATAAATTTTTTTATGGATTTTTTAATGTAAACAGAATGGTTTTCAATATTTAATTTTAATAAATATTAAACCTACTCATTTTCAAGATCCAAAATTATCTAAGATCTACCACTAGGTGATGGATCTCAGAAAAATCCTAAACCTCAAAATTGTGGGGTCTAATACTTATTAAAAATTAAAGAATGAAATATGCAAAATGATTTTTACATAGCAAAATATGTATGCAAATGCAAAGATTTTTGGGCACAATGTCAAGCAAATTTATCTATACAATATACGATTTTTGGGGAATTTTTGGAACAACGGTTAATCAATTACAAAATTTAAAGCATAAACTGGATAAACTTCGCATTTTCCACAGAGAAATTGATAATTAATTAACCATTAATGAAGAAAATATCCACAGCATATCACAATGTAGAGAGTCAAGAGATGAACAAAGTACTATTTTTAAATAAATAAATTAAATGTAAACTAAAGGTCTAAATGCACGAGGAATGCAGGGGTACAGATGTAAATAAAATAAACAACATATAAAGATGGGGACCTAAATGAAATTACCTAAACTGGGGGGGAGGTTTCTGCAACTTTTCCAGAGAGGCATGTGCAAGGCACGTGCCCTCTGGAGGCGGGGACTGTAGCGCAAATACTGAATCCTCCGGGGGGCGTTCGCAAATGACCCAGGTGGTCACGTGCGTAGCACGTGACCCCTGGGTGGCGTCTGATGACGTCCTCCCCCGACGCACGTGCCCCGCACATGCGTGGGGAGTCTCTGGCTCCGTGCCCGACGGCGAGGGGAGGCGGCCTGGTGGTTGGCATTGGCGTGGCGGCGGAGCTCGGCCTCTCTGATGAAGACGACGGTGGCGGACTCCGGCCGTGCTTGTGTGGCTGTTGCGGGGTAGCTGCCGCCGGAGACGGAGGCGCGCCTCATGCGCTGGAGAAGAGGCGGTGGCGTGGGCGAAGTGACTTCCAGCGTACGCTCCTGGAGGCGGTCGATGGTGGTTCTGCGGCGAAGGCGGAGGCGTTGGTCGGTGGCTCGACGCCAAGGGGCGGAGCTGGGCAGATGCACGGAGGAGGAGTGCGGCTGCAACGGCGTCGAGGAAGACGACCGGATCTCGCCGACCAGGTCGCGGCCTGGTGCTGTCACCACCGGCCTCTACTGTGCAATCGGCGTATGAATGGCGTCGAGGGCTTCGGCGTTCTTAAATAGGAGAAAGAGCAGAGGATGCGGAGGGCGTTGGCGGCTGACCGGTGCGGGAATAGCGGGGGAGGTTGGTGTTGACCGGCGAAGACGGGGTGCGGCGGTTGCGGAGGATAACGGGGAAGCGGAGGACGCGAGGTTGGGGGAGAAGAGCAGTGGTTGTTCTATCAAGCGAGATCGAATGGGCACGCGCATGCCACGTGGCGGGGGGGGGGGGTTAAGGAGACGGGTGCGCACGTGCAGTGCGCGTGCGGGGGTGGCACGTGCGCTGCACGTGCGTGGTTTAATTAATTTTTAATTTTTTTATAAAAAATGATATAAAAATGCTAAAAATCAATGACACGTGGCAGCCTCTGGGGCTGCCACGTGTCAGCTCCAGAAAAATCCGAAATTAAATGATTTGTAAAATCGATAAAAAAATAGCAAATGACCTTGGATCAAAAAAGTTCCTTCACGAAAAATGCTCGTCTCGACGAGGTCTACAACTTTCATGAAGACATCAAAGCCAAATTCGGTCAAATGTAAAAAGTAAATTTTTGGGGTATCCCATGTATATAGAATACCTTGATTTTTGGGTTTCTAATTTTTTGTCATTTTTAAACAAGATAAAAAATCCGGAAAAAATATGGAAAAATCAAAGATAAATAAAAGACATCTAAATCTATTTTTTTGGATTTTTATTAATAATAAATAGAGGTCAGAAAAGCCGCGAAAATATACAATGTACAAAAGAGGCCCAAAACCCAACTTTCACATACGAGCTCCGATTCACTTGAACTTGGTCTTTTTTTGAAGGTAATTGAATGTACATTAGTTCAAAAGTGAGTAGGATCAAATCGAACACTGGATGGGGAAGATATGGGGCTTTTAGTCCGAAAATCCTGAAACTAGGGTTTGGGTTTTTGGTCCACTTAACAGGGTTAGTGATTTTTTTGTATTTTTTATTTATTCTTGTTAGTGATGTGTACACAGAGGAAGTGGTTTTGTGGCATCCGGTTCTAGCATGGAGGAGTTAAAAATAGGGGAAGTTTGGCTATTTACAAGTCATTTTTGACTTGGAATTTTGGCTTCTTATTTTATGCAGAAATTAATGCTAAAATACAATTCTTATGAGATCATGCCTAAATGCTAATTATGAGGAATAAATGCAGAAATGCAGTTGATTTTGAGGGACTTGAGCTTAATTAATGAGACTTAGAGTGGTGAATCCGAGATTCATCAGTGATCATGGTAAAGAATATGATAAAGTTGTAGGAAGATTTCACGATTTATATGTAATAATTCTCTTCTTAAGTGTGGTATATTCACAATTGTTTAATTTCTCGTGATTCTCTTATATATCATTTACTTACAGGACACAAAATCCTATATCACAACATGAAGAGATTGATTCTGATGAAGAAGATGAGGAGAAACATGACGTAGAAGAAGAAACACGTGTGTATGCAAGATTTAAGGAGAGGGAAAAAGAAAAAGAAGAAATCAAAATAAAGTTTGATCTCAAAGATATTTCGGACGAAGAAGAAATAAACATCACAATTTCCATACTTGTAGAATTCGGATTATTTTTTAGTTTGTATGAACTTTTATGTTGGTTTAGAATAGATAATGTTTTAAATATGTATGAACTATTAGATTAGATAACACGATAGCTTCTTAATGACCAGTTTATTGTATTCGTTCTCTTATTGTTGGCATGCTAACTTTTAATCATAGGATTTCATAAATCTTAATTCATGTTACATCAACAAGTTGTTTCTACAACAAATATCGCATATATGGTTTTCAACTTTATTAATGAACACCTTGCAGTGGTTTCAGGGTATGTCTTGTAGGTTCGATGAGGCCTCGAAATCCTGCTGGACCTGTATATTTTTTTTACAGTTCTCCAGTTTAAGCACGCACATGTGCCCACCTACCGTTTGTTGTGTGCTCTCCCAACCAACCTTGGTGAGGGCTTGGGTGAGCACCATATGTTCGCCCAGAAAGTGGCCGAGCACTAGGTGATCACATGTGCTCGCTAGCTTGACATAGCGTCTAGGCTATCGACGAGCAAGCTGGGTGCTCGCCCAATCTGTTAGGGAGCACTTGGCATGCACATGCGAGGCCTTATGTGCATGCAAATTGGGCTTTTTCTTGTAATGATAACTCCTTAAGACGTATATGTGTATGTCCAAACACGTAAGTCAGCTAAAAAGTAGTTAGTTGTGATGACCTTTCTTTCTAGGATTTGGATTCGCCTACCATTCATCTAGGGATCAAATGATGGCGGGCATCTTTTCCTACTATGAAAGAGACATACAACAAACTAAGTCATTTTAATATTCCGTGACAACAAGAGACAATGAATCTCAGAGTTTCGCTCTTGTCATTTCAGGTAGTTGAGGAGGACATAATTTGTTCGCAAGAGCTTGTAATAAAGGACGGGAAGATATACTCAAATTGGTCCTATCACTTACACATAGTTCCACTGCCTCTAAAGGAAGAGGTAGAGTCTAGTGTATGTTCTATGGCGAGCCATTCCATACAGAAGACGCATGTTGGACCAAACACAGAAAACCATATGTCGTTAGAATGGTTATAAAAGGAGACATTTTAACTCTCTCTCTCTCTCATGTCAATCTTAGATGAAGCATTCAGACGTTTCTCTCAAACACTAACGTCACAAGAGACAATTGATGTAGATATAACATCAACATCGACTTCCACTTCTATATATGGTAGACATGCTTACTATGTCCATTCCATTGAGTCTAATTGGAAGTAAATTATGGCCCATCTCGCCAATTTTGTGTAGACAAGATATGGCTCGACGAGGTCGAGTACATCCCTCCTAGAAAGTTATTCTGAGTAGCGGATGGTTTCCACTCGTTGGTAGGGACAAGGGAAAGTTACAATTACCCAACTTGTGTTGGTTTTTCTGTATCCCACTCGGATACCCGATGAAGGTTGCGGGTGGATCGGACTTATGATCTGGATCGTTGTAAATAATAAACTTAAATAAGTACAACGTTACGTAGCACTTTCAATCACAAGATAATCAATCAAAAGTGCACATGTATTTAACAAAAACCCTTCTGGGTAAAAACCATGGCCCGAATCACCCGATTCGTCAACATGACCCAGATGGGTTTTACCACTAAACTGAGTTGCTTACGTGGGCAACCCAACCGTAATATAACTTGAGTTGATTACGCGGTCAACTCCATCGTTTACAACCTGAGAAGTTTACGCGAACAACTCAAAAACTGTATACAAATTAAACAATCCTAATAACATCAATATCAAAGTAAATATGTAATGAATAATAAGAGTCAAAGCTAAGATGATCTTACAAATCAAGGAGTGTGCTAAGAACCAAACACGGAGTTTTAGAGTTGTTGGAATGAATAACACAACAAAAAATATCTTTTCAATCTTTCTCTCATTGTATAGAGTGGAAAGCAAAGAGTAGAGAGCTTGTTGCTCTTAGGTGTGTGTTGCAGAATGAGGTATGGGGTCCTATTTATAAGCGTGAAGACTTCATAAATGTTAGCTCTCAAAAAGTAGCCGTTGTGAACAAATCGAGAATGATATCAGCTTCAAAAATCTTCTTGAAATAGAATATGATCGATCAAGATACAAAGATGATTAATTAGAATAAAATGATCAGTCATGAGGATTTGGGTGATCGAGCAGAATCAAGAGATGATAGATCAAGAATCAAAATTCATCGATCAATGATATAGAAGTTGCAATTCAAATAATAACGATCATAAAAGGAGAGTGATTGATCATAGGTGATCGATCAGGTGTAAATGGTTGATCGATCGACGTACCTCTTTAACCTGAAAGTCAAAGTCAAAGGGATGAAATGCAATATGCACGATTTGAGGTCTTTTACAATCTAAGATAATTACATAAAGCATGACTTAATAAAATAAAAGGCTTCGTCTTCTTCTTGAGCTTGAGATCATTCCTTAAGCTTGAGATTATTCCTTGAGCTTGAGCTACAGTTCCATATCCTTGAACTCCTTTGAGCTACTTAGCATATTCTTTACTTAGGTTTGAGCTCCTCAACTTGAGCTTTGTCATGATCCAGTAGCTTCTCTGCTCTTGACCTAGCTACAAGCTTTGCACACAAGTTTTGTTATCATGAAAATATGTATGTTCATGTACTAACAATTTCCATACTCATGCATGCACTCACAACTTGCAGCCTATCCTACATGCTACGTGTTCCTGATTTACCTATGAGCCTTTATCTGTTAGCCAGATCTCAAAGATTATGCGCTATAGAGCTATTTTTGTTGGTGTATCTTTAATTTCTCAAGTTATTATAACAAGAAAGATAATTGGTCAAGGTCGTGAAGAAAGAGTATACATCATCTTTCTTCAATACTCAAATGCTACATCAGTACATGTTATCGTTCTTCTACTACTTTAGCATCTTTATGGCATTAGCATTTGGGTTATCCATCAATTACATGACTTCTACCTTAGTTAATCTCTCGCTACCCATACTAGAATGTGAGGCTTTTAGCATGCAAAGCATCACTGGATTCTTTTCTTTCTCAAATTAGTCACATTCATCATCAACATTTGACCTTGTTCACATAGATGTATGGGACCAATTTGTATTCATGTATGTCTTGGTCATCAATGTTATCTTATTATTGTAGATGACTTTATTATTTATCATTGGTTTTCCTTATGAAGAATAAGCCAGATGTGTGCTTGACAGTTTATTAATGAAATAAATATTTAATTCGGTGTCCTTACAAAAAAATCAGTGAATTAATGCTCTAGAATTTATCTCTAAATAGTTACGGGAGGTTTGTATTTCTCTAGGAATTATACATCAGACATCATGCAATCATATCTCATGACAAAACTAGTGTTTCATAATGCAAGCATAACATATTTTTGATGTCATCGGGACTCTTCTCATTTACAAAAAAGTTCCACCATTATAAGAGACATGAAGTTCTCATAACGTAATATCTCATTAATCATTTTCACCCATCAATGATTAATGAGAGACGACTCAATGAGGTATTATATCACATTAACCTATCTTTTTCGTGCCTCCAAAGGTACTTGGATGCGAGGCTTTTGTACATTATCTTATAACTGGAAGGGACAAGTTGCCCCACGATCAATCAAGTGTCATTTCTTGGCTATAATAGAAATTGTAATCATACACACTA
>JAZKJV010002646.1:0-59198 GCA_037367405.1 Ottelia alismoides | reverse complement strand
TTGATCGCCTTCCCGTTCATCACCGAGCTCGACCCGATCCTGAAGAAATACCCGGTCCGACGGCTGGCTCAAGTACGGAGAACGGCCTGAAGATCGGCGGCGTCAAGATCACGATCGACGGCTCGCCGCAGGGCCGCACCGCCGCCTTCACCACCCCCTATCTCGCCGGCGGCCCGGGCGGTGAGAGAACTGGAAGGGCGAGTTGCTGGCGCTGCCGCCGGTGATCGAGAAGGCCGTGGCCGGTGTCTACGGGCTCGGCGTGCCGCTGAACCTGCATGCCAACGGCGATGCCGCGATCGACGCCTTCCTCAAGGTCCACGAGAAGGTCGCCGCCGACGATCCCGGCAAGGACCGGCACGTGACGCTGATCCACGCGCAGTTCACGCGCAAGGACCAGCTCGACAAGTACGTCGCGTACAAGATCACGCCGTCGTTCTACACGCTGCACACCTACTACTTCTACGAGGCGCACGTCGCGAACCGCGGTGCCGCGCAGGCCGCCTACATCAGCCCGATGCGCGACGCGATCGACAAGGGCCTCGCGCCGACCAACCACACGGACTTCGTGGTCGCGCCGCTCGACCAGATGTTCATGCTCTGGTCCGCGGTGAACCGCGTCTCGCGCGCCGGCGCCGAGGTGGGCGTGGACCAGCGCATCACGCCGCTCGAGGCCCTGAAGACGATGACGATCAACGTCGCGCGGCAGTACCTCGAGCAGGATTCCAAGGGTTCGCTCGAGCCCGGCAAGCGCGCCGACCTCGTGATCCTCGACGGCAACCCGCTGAAGGTCGAGCCGATGAAGGATCAAGGACATCCAGGTGCTCGAGACCATCAAGGACGGCAGGACCGTCTACGCGAAGTCCTGAGGTTCGTGGTGTCCGGCGTTGCTGCCCGCGGCGCTTCCAGCGCCGCGGTGCTCCTGACGAGCGGCTTCAGGCTGGCGATGCTCGCGATCCTTGCCGGCCCAGCCGCCGCGATGGCTGCCGACGGTGCATCGGGCGATACCGCGGCTGCCGCGGAGCCCGACAACGGCACCGACCCGAGCCGCCTCAACACGGTTGCCGAGGCGAAGTACGAATACCTCGACCTGAACCGCGGCGTGACGAGCGGTACGCTGCGTCTCACCTGGACACAGCCGCTGGGCGCGACGAAGCGGTGGGGCGCTGATCACGCGCGTGCCACTCGCGTCGGTCGATGCCGGCGGCAAGGATTCCTACGCGCTCGGCGACGCCTCGCTGAAGCTGAGTCATGTGTTCGGGCTGACGAAGACCCACGCCTGGGTGGCGCAGGGCGAGCTGGTGTTCGACACCGCGAGCCGGCCCGAGCTCGGCACCGGCAAGAACGTGTTCAAGGGCACGCTGATCTATGCGCGCTTCCTCGGCAACGGCGCGATCTTCGCGCCCGCCTGGGTGCAGTCCAACAGCCTCGGCGGCGACTCGCGGCGCGCGGCCGTGAACCTCCACGACCTTCGACTTCTACTACGTGCCGAAGATGGCGGACGCGCGCAACCTCGTGACCATCGACCCGGCGCTGAACCTCGACTGGCGGAACGACAAGGAGTACTTCAGCCTGAGCGTCACCGCCGGCCGCGTGCTCGGCAAGGCCTTCGGCGGCAACGGCATCGGCTTCGTGAAGCCGACCGTGTTCGCGGGCGGGACAAGCCCGGCTCCTGGGGCATCGAGGTGGGTTACAAGGTGATCGGTTTCTGATTCCATGGGCGTCGCCATGGATGCCCGCACCCGTCTTCGCGAATACCTCGATCGCCATGCCGTGATGACGCTCGCCACCGGCGGGCCGGAGGGTGCCGCGGCCGCCGCGGTGTTCTACGCCCGCGACGGCGACGACCTCGTGTTCCTGTCGGCGCCCGGCACCCTGCACGCGCGCAACCTCGCCGCCGACCCGCGCGTCGCCGCGACCATCCAGGACGACGTCGAGGACTGGGCCGCGATCCAGGGTGTGCAGCTGCGCGGTCGTTGCGCCGTGCTCGACGGCGAGTCGGCCCACGCCGCGCAGCGCACCTATGCAGCGCGCTTCCCCGCCATCTTCGATCCCGCGACCCAGCCCGCGCCGATCGCCGCGGCGCTGGCGCGCATACGCTGGTACCGCTTCGTGCCGGACTCCTGGCGCCTGATCGACAACTCGCGCGGCTTCGGGCGCCCGGAGGAGTGGACGCGTTGACGCATCTCGTCGTGTTCGACATCGACGGGACGCTGGTCGACTCGACGGGATTCGACGGCCCGCTCCATGCCGACGCGCTGCGCGAGATCGGCGGACGCCGGGATCACGAGCCGGCGTTTGCATCCTTCTCGGACGCGGCCGCGATTCGCCGTTGCCTGGGTTGCTGATGCTGATCGCGCGCGCGGCGCGCAAACGTCCAGTACCGGGCGGTTGACCGTTCGGCCCGGCGCGGGTTCGCCTGCCGAAGCCGGCGATCGTCGGGCTGGTGACCTGACGCGGTGTGTCTACAATCGGCTAGTCGCTCCGATCGACGGTCTGGCCCCGGGGGAATGCATGGGCGGGAAATCGACCAAGTCGCCGCGGATGAACCGGCGCAGCTTCGTCTCGGCAGTCGCGGCCTCCGGTGCTGGTGTCGCGGCCGGCGCCGTCGCCGCCCCAGTATCTGCGCCTGCGCCCGAGGCCGTCGGCGCCGCGACGCACGCGACGGCGACTGCTCCGCTCCAGCCTCCCGGCGCGGCGCTGCTGGCGCGGGACGTCGCGGCGAGCCCCGCGATCCCGATGGCGACGGCCGAGGCGGCGGCGGCCGCGCCGCAGGCCACCCTCGGCACGCCTCCGACTTCATGGTCGACGTCATCAAGTCGCTCGGCATCGACTACGTGTTCTCGAACCCGGGCTCGAGCTTCCTCGGCCTGCACGAGTCGATCGTCAACTACGGCGGCAACAAGGCGCCGGAGTTCATCACCTGCATGCACGAGGAGTCGGCCGTCGCGATGGCGAACGGCTACTACAAGGCGGCGGGCAAGCCGGCGGCGGCGCTGTGCCACTCGACCGTGGGCCTGCAGCACGCGGCGATGGCGCTCTACAACGCCTGGTGCGACCGGGTGCCGGTGATCACGATCCTCGGCAACACGCTGGATCTCACCAGGCGCATGGGCGGCAACGACTGGCGCCACTCGGCGCAGGACCCGGTCGCGATGGTGCGCGACTTCGTCAAGTGGGACGACCAGCCGACCACGCTGCAGGGCTTCGCCGAGTCCTTCGTGCACGGCTACAAGATCGCCTGCACGCCGCCGATGGAGCCGGTGGCCATCGTCGCCGACAGCGAACTGCAGGAAGTGGAGATCCCGGATCGCGGCGCGCTCAAGATCCCGAAGTATTCGCCGTCGGTGCCGCCGCAGGGCGATGCCAACGCGCTGCGCGAGGCGGCGAAATGGCTGCTCGCGGCCGAGCGGCCCGTGATCATCGCCGACCGGTTGGCGCGCACGCCCGCGGGCATGCGCCTGCTGGTCGAGCTCGCCGAGTCGCTCGGCGCGCCGGTCATCGACCTCGCCAGCCGGCAGAACATGCCGACGATGCATCCCGCTCTACCAGAACGCCGCGGCCGCGAAGCTGGTCCCGCAGGCAGACGTGATCCTCGGCCTCGAAGGTCACGGACTTCTGGGGCCAGGTGAACCAGGTCAACCGCAACGACAAGACCAGCCGGCCGCGGCTCGCGCCGGGCGCGAAGACCATCACCATCGACGTCAACGACCTCTACATGAAGTTCCAACTACCAGGGACTTCCAGCGCTACGCGCCGGTCGACCTCGCGATCGCGGGCGATGCCGAGGCCTCGCTGCCGGCGCTGATCGAGGCCCTGCGCTCCGGGATGACGCGCGCGCGGATGGAGTCGCTCGCGCCGCGGATCGAGGCGCACCGCAAGGCGCACGCCGCGGCGCGCGAGGCCTCGCGCCAGGCCGCGGCCTTCGGCTGGGACGCGAGCCCGGTGTCGACCGCGCGGCTCTGCACCGAGCTCTGGATGGCGATCCGCGACGAAGACTGGGCGCTGGTCTCGGTCGGCGCCTCCGAGGGCTTCGTCAGCAACTGGCCGCACCGGCTCTGGAACTTCGACAGGCACTACCGCTATCTCGGCGTCGGCGCGGGCGGCGGCGTCGGCTACGGCCTGCCGGCCGCGGTCGGCGCGGCCCTCGCCAACAAGGCGGCTCGGGCGCTTCTCGGTCAACATCCAGTGCGACGGCGACTTCATGTACGCCAACGGCGCGCTCTGGACCGCGGCGCACCATCGCGTGCCGCTCCTGACCGTGATGCACAACAACCGCGGCTACGGCCAGGAGACGATGCTGGGTGCAGGGCATCGCGAACCGTCGCAACCGCGGCATCGACACCGGCCACATCGGCACCGCGATCAACGACCCGCCGATCGACTACGCGAAGCTCGCCGCCGGCATGGGCGTGTGGTCGGCCGGGTCCAATCACCGATCCGTCGAAGCTCGCGGCCGCACTGAAGCAGGCGGTCGCGGTGGTGAAGCAGGGGCAGCCTGCGCTGGTCGACGTGGTCACGCAGACAAGATGAAGGGGCGCCACATGCAACGGACAACCAGCTCAGTGGCGACGCACCGGCACGTGTCGGGCGCAATCCTCGTCGCGGCGCTGATCGCCTGCCTGCCGGCGGCGGCGGACGCGGCCGAGCCCGCGGCACGTGCACCGTCCGCGATGCGCGGCCAGCAGCTCTACTTCACGGTCGGCTGCGTGCACTGCCACGGCAGCGCGGGCAGGGCAGCACTGCCGGCGCGCGGCTCGCGCCCGACCCGCTGCCAGCCGAGGCGATCGCGGCCTTCATCCGCACGGCCAACACCCAGATGCCGGCCTACAGCGCCAAGGTGCTGAGCGATGCGGACGTCGCCGACATCGCAGCCTACCTGCGCAGCATCCCGGCGGCGAAGCCCGCGGACGCGATTCCCGCGTTGCGCGCGCTGAAGTGACCGATGCCGCGTCGTCCGGCATCGGTCGCGCGCGCACGTTGACGAAATCCTCGAGCCAGGCGGCCGGGCGAAGGTCGCCACGGGCCGCGACGAATCTATCGCGAGGCCGGATCGACGATCTCGAGCTCCGCGTTCGGCTCCGGTTCGGGGATCGGCTCGGGCACGCCGCCCGGCCCGGTGCCGCCGCGGCTGTCGGGCAGCGTCGGGTCGCCGGGCCAGGTCTTGCGCTCATGGTTCGGCAGCTTGTCGAACAGATCGCCGCGCGCCTCGCGCTTGCCGAGCCGCAGCACGCAGCGCGTCATGCCGCGGTGCGCGTCGTGCAGGTCCTTCTGCAGCAGCGAGTCGCTGTCGGTGGTGACGTAGCAGTTCTCGTTGATCCAGAAGATCGACTCGCCGTCGGGCGAGTCGCTCGGAAGTGCCGGTGCGGCGGCGCTTGCCGGAATCGAACACCGTGCTGCGCGGTACGTCCGGCGCCTTGCGGAACGGCGCGCGGGCCGGGCGCGCGGCCTCGGCGGCGCGCGCGACGCGGTCGCGCGCCACGGCCTCGCCGACGCGGTACCAGTCGACCGGGCCGCGCGGCGCGCCCGCGGCGACGCTGCCGATCGTGGCGTCGGCCGCCGCGATGCCGGCGACGCTGGGAGTCTGGGGCGGCGACGCGTCCTGATCGTCGCGGCGCGGCTCGAAGGGCACGGGCGGCGGCTGCATCGACGGCCGGGGGTCGGGCTGCGGGAAATCGGTCGCGTCGAGCAGCTGGATCGCGGTGTCGACGGCGGGCGGCGCGTCGTCGCGCAGCACCGTCACGCGCAGCAACGCCAGCAGCAGCAGCGCGTGCGCCGCGAGCACGACGCCGACCACGAGCGGCGGCCGGCCGCGTCTGCCGACATGGGACATGTGGAAGACGGGCTCCCCGACGGTCGTTGTTTGCCGATAGGACCCCGGTGCCGGCCGATGGTTCACCGGCGGCGGCGCCCGGCGACGCTCAGCCGGCGAGGCGAGGCGCGACCTCGCGGCCGATCAGCTCGATGGACCGTTCGACGTCCTGGTAGAGCCGCAGCGCCACGTGGGTCAGGCCGGCGGCGCGCATCGCCCTCGAGGTGCTCGAGCACCGGGCCGAGCGTGGTCGGGGTCGCGGTCAGGGTCAGGTGCTCGACCAGGCGATCGAGCAGCGACTCGGGCAGGTCGTCCACCGGCGCGCCGCCCATCGCCCAGCGGTAGAACGCCGCCTGCCGTGCCTCGATCGCGTCGTACTCGGCGTCGCTGATGAAAGTGGTGCAGACCCAGCGGCGGAACAGGCCGCGGAACGCGAGCCAGCGGCGGGCCTCGGCGCGCGCCACGGTCGGCGTCTTCGTAGACGTGCCAGGCGACGAAGTTGTTGAAGAGCAGCGGCGCGCCGAGGTCCGCCGCAGCGCGCCGCGACCGGGCGGTCGCGATCGCCGCGGCGAGCAGCGCCGGCGGCAGGTCGCTCAGCATGATGCCGTCCGCCGCCTGCGCGGCCATCGCCAGCATCTGTGGACCGTTGGCGCCGATCCACAGCGTCGGCGGCGCAGCGCTGACCCAGTCGCAGGCGAAGCCGCGCGCGCGATGCACCTCGCCGTCGAAGTCGAAGCGGCGTCCGCTCGCGGCGAGGCGCAGCAGCGCCGCTGACTCGCGCACCGCGGTCACCCGCCGGTGTGGCGCGAGGCCGAGGCTCTCGAGCGCCTCGCCACCGCCGCCGAGCACCAGCTGCGCGCGGCCGCCGGCGAGCTCGTTCAGGGTCAGCAGCGACATCGCGAGCTTGGCGGGGTGGGTGTCGAACGGGTTCACCGCGATCGGTCCCATGCGCAGCGCGTGCGTGGCCTGCGCGAGCGGCACGAAGGCGACGAACGGATCGCGTGCGCCGACCAGGCTCGAGGTCCAGACGGCCTCGATGCCGTGCTGCTCGGCGAGCGCGCCGAGCGCGGCGAGCCGCTGCGGTGGCAGCCGGGGGTCGAGGATCAGGTGGATGCGCATCGCGGGGTCCTGCGGCAGGTACAGCGCGTCGCCTGGCGCGGCGGGCGCGGGCCCGGCGCGCCGGCAACCGCGTCGTTCGCATTCTTGCACGCCGCGCTGCAGATCTTTCTCGCCGGCGGCAGGCTCGACTCGCGGCGCGGGCGCCAGCTGCGCGGCGCGCGATGCGACGCCGCAGGCTCGCCGGCGGCGCGGAACTTGCAGCAGCGACGGCTCCCAGCACACCACGCCAGGAGGCGAGCCATGCACGTCCAGGAGATGATCAGCACCCATCCGCACGTCCAGGGCGACACCAACCAGTCGCTGATCCGCTGCGTCGAACTCTGCTACGACTGCGCGCAGAGCTGCACCGCCTGCGCCGATGCCTGCCTCGGCGAGGACATGGCGAACGAGCTGGCGCAGTGCATACGCCTCAACATGGACTGCGCCGACGTCTGCATCGCGACCGGTACGCTCGGCTCGCGCCGCACCGGCAGCAACGAGGCGCTGCTGCGTACCGTGCTCGAGGCCTGCGCGCTGGCCTGCCGCACCTGCGCCGAGGAGTGCGAGCAGCACGCGACCCAGCACGATCATTGCCGGATCTGCGCCGAGGCCTGCCGCGACTGCGAGTCGGCCTGCCCTCGAGGCCGCGCAGACGATCACGCCGACGCGGCAGTAGCCGGCCCGCCGGGACGCGCCAGGGCTGGCGCGAGCGACGACGCGGCTCGCGCCGCGATCCGCGCCGCGCGGCGAGTGCCGCGCGGCGCTCCGCGGCGAAACCGGCGCCTCAGCGCGCCGGTGCGTCCTTGCGCGGCGTCGGCGTCGCGTTGCCCCAGGGATACTGCGGCTTGGCCGGCTTCTCGAGGATGAGGTAGGGCGCCGGGCCCGGCGTCGCCGCCATGAAGTCGATCAGCTTCTGGCCGAAGTCGGCCGCGCCCACGGCCGGCAGCGGCGCCTTCGGCAGGTCGATGTAGGGATCCTCGCCCTTCTCGCAGACGTTGATCGTCTTGAAGAACAGGATCGCGCCCGGCGTGTTCGGCAGGTGCGCGCGGAACCTGAAGCCCTCGTAGGTGCCGAGCGCCGGGATCACGCTCTTCGGCGCCGACCAGACGATCTCGTCGACCGTCTCGGTCATCATGGTGCCGCCCTCGCCGGGCACCGGCTTCGGGAGCTTGCGCATCTTGGTCTCGACCTTCCAGTCGCGGGTCATGTTGACGGTGACGCGCGTGACGCCCTCCGGGATCTTGATGCGCACGCCGTTCACCGGGCTGCCCTTGCAGCCGTGCGTGACGCGCATCTCGAGGTCCTGCACGTAGCCCGCTGGCGCGGTCATCGAGGTCAAGGTGTTGTGCGCCTGGGCGGGCGCGGTCGCGGCGATCGCCGCGGCGACGGCCGTCGCGGCGGCCAGTGCTCGTGTCTTGGTGGTCATCGTAGTTTCCCCCTTCGTGTGTGGCTGGTCGGTCTGGAGTCGTCGAACCGCGGCGGCGCGCCGCGTCAATCCTGCATCTGCTCGAGATAGGCCCGCTCGAGCTCGGTATGGGAAATCGCCGCGGCGTCGTACTGCGCGCGCAGCACGCCCTCGCGCATGATGCCGATGCGCGTGCCGGTCTCCTTGGCGCGGAACAGGTCGTGGGTCGCCATCAGGATCGCGGCGCCGCCCTGCGCGAGGCCGAGGATCAGTTCCGAGAACTCGTTGCTCGCCTTCGGGTCGAGGCCCGAGGTCGGCTCGTCGAGCAGCAGCGCCTCGGCGCGCTTCGCGAGCGCGATCGCGACCCCGACCTTCTGCCGCATGCCCTTGGAATAGCCCTTCAGCGGCCGGTCGTGCGCCGCGGCCTGCAGGCCGGCGCGCGCCAGGCAGTCGCGCAGCACGGACTCGGGGTGCTTCTGGCCCGAGAGCTCGGAGAAGTACTGCAGGTTCTCGTAGCCGCTGAGCGCACCGTAGAGCATCACGGTCTCGGGGATGTAGGCGAGCTTGTGGCGCGCGCCGGTCGGGTCCTGGGCGACGTCGATGCCGCCGACGCGCGCCGTGCCGGCGGTCGGCTCGATGAAGCCGAGCAGCAGGTTGATCGTGGTGGTCTTGCCCGCGCCGTTGGCGCCGAGCAGGCAGTAGATCTCGCCGGGACGCACGACGAGGTCGAGTTCGCGCAGCGCGGCGACGTCGCCGTAGGACTTGGAGAGCTTCTGGGTCTCTAGCATTCGGGGCTTACCTGCGTATGCATTTCCGTCGTACCGGGCGTGGGTCGTCAGACCACGGGGTAGCGCCGCAGCCGGCGCAGCGCGAGCGTGGTCAGCAGCGCGACCAGCAGCGCGAGCACCGCGGACGGCAGCGCCAGGCGTGCGAGCACCGTCCCGGTCGCGGGCTCGGCGAAGCGGAAGCGCGGCAGCGCGGCGTAGTCGGCGCTGCCGAGGCTCGCGCCGCGCAGCAGCCGCGAGGAGAAGAACTCCGACCAGCCGGCGTGGAAGGCGAGCGTCTGCGCGCGGAACTCGCGATGGCGCGCACCGTCGCTGCCGGCGAGGGTGGTCAGCGACTGCCAGGTCAGCGTGCCGGGCGAGAGGTACTGCAGGACCTCCACCAGGCGCTGCTGGCGCCGCGCCTGCTCCTCGAAGCGCGCGAGCAGCGGCGCCATCGCCTTCGAGATGCTGGCCTCGGAGCGCGCCACGCTCTGGAAATAGGCAGTGCGGTCCATCTCCGCGCCCTGCATCTCGGGATGGTCGAAGAAATACTTGTCGCGGTCCGCGGCGGCCTCGCGGTCCGCGGCCTCGGTCGCCTCGCGCAGCTCGGTGGTGAGCTCGACGCGCGACGGTGCCGCGAACACCGTGGTCGCCGCGAGGTTGGTGAGCGCCGGCGCGAGGATCACGAGCAGCAGCCAGGCGCCGGCGAGCATGCTCGCGTTCTGGTCCGAGGCGCGCGGTGCCGCGTTGACCCAGAGCGCGAGCGCGAACCAGAACGCCGCGTACAGCGTCGCGGCCGCGAGCCAGGCAACGAGCGGCAGCAGGCCCTCGGGGCGGCCGAGCGGCACGCCGGCGGCGAGTGCCGCCGCGAGGCTCGCGAGCCACAGCGAGCCGATCACCAGCAGCGCGCGCGCCAGCAGCTTGCCGAGGATGAAGCGTGGCGCGCTCGCGCCCGCCGCGACCGCGATCGCGAGCACTCCGCGCTCGCGCTCGGCCGACACCAGGTTGAACGACAGCGCGATCACGACGAGCGGCAGCAGCCAGACGATCACGAAGGCGGCGTCGAAGTTGCCGGTCGAGAGGCGCAGCGAGTTGTCGGG
Source organism: Ottelia alismoides (assembly GCA_037367405.1). Classification (NCBI taxonomy): domain Eukaryota; kingdom Viridiplantae; phylum Streptophyta; class Magnoliopsida; order Alismatales; family Hydrocharitaceae; genus Ottelia; species Ottelia alismoides. Next base: position 49,022 of record JAZKJV010002646.1, on the reverse strand, counting down.
CTCGGTGCGCGTCAGGAAGCTGTAGGGCCCGCGCGCGGTGACGGGGTAGTGGAACGGCAGCAGGTCGCCCTGGCCGATCGCGAGGGCGCCGAGCGGCGCGGGCGGCAGCAGCGCGGGCTCGGTGAGCACGCTGAAGCCGACCGCGCCCGGCGCGGTGGCGGTGGGCACGCCGCGCGCCGCCTGGTCGGCGAGCGCCTTCAGCGTCGAGTCGGTCTCCTCCTGCAGCGCCGCGGCAGTCGCCTGCTGCACGCCGAGCAGGGCGCGGCCGTTGATCGCGGCCGCCACCAGCAGCAGCGTCAGCGCGACCAGCGCCCAGGGCGCGAGGCCCTCGCGCCGCAGCAGGTGCCATTCCTGGCGCAGCATCGAGCGTCGCGCGCCCGCGCCCGCTGCCGCTGCCGCGAGGGTAGTCGGGGCAGTCCCCGCGTCGCGGGTGTCGGCGCTCATGCCGCGAGCACCCGCAGGCGGCGCGTGGTGACTACCGAGGCGCCGACGAGGATCGCGAGCCACAGCAGCAGCACCGTCAGCGGCGCGGCGCAGCGCGCCAGCGAGGCGCCGAGCGACTCGGGCTCGTAGCGATACTCGCCGGTGCGGCGCCACAGCTCCGCGCCGGCGCGGTAGTCCGCCTGGCCGGTGCGCGAGTTGAGCGCGATGTCGCGGTTCAGGATGTCCATCAGCTTGCGGCGGAACTGCTCGGCGCCGCGCTCGAACCAGCGCTGGTGCTGCAGGCTGGTGCCGGCGATCTCCTGCGAGATCAGTGCGAGCGCCATCCGCGGCGACAGCACGCTCGCCGCCTCGAACACGTCGACCTGGCGGTCGATCGCGCGCTCGAGGATGCCGAAGTGCTTGTCGTAGACCGCGTTGCCGACCTCGTCCTGGATGCCGAACACGATGCCCTGGAAATTGATCGGCAGGTCCTGCTCGCGCTCCACCTTGTAGAGCTTCAGCAGCTGCTGGCGGCGCTTCTCGACCTTGGCGGCGGGCGACTCGCCGTCGAGGCCGCTCGCGAGGTCGGCGTCGACGCCGCGCAGGAAGTCGCCGGCGGTCGGCGTCGGCTCGAGGCTGCGGCCGAGGTCGGCGGCGATGCGCGGCACGACGAAGGTGACCACCGCCCAGAACGCGAGCAGCACCAGCAGCGCATTCTGCGAGGTCGCGGCGCGCGCCGAGACCGTCAGCGACAGCAGCAGCACCAGCGCCCCGTACAGGCCGTAAACCACGAGCAGCACCGCGGCCGCCGGCAGCGAGCCGCCGCCGCCCGCGAACAGCAGGGCGAGCAGGCACACTGCCAGCAGCGGCGCGAGCAGCAGCAGCGCGGCGCCGCCGAGGCCCGCGAACTTGCCGAGGAAGAGCTGCGCGGGCGTAACGCCCGAGGCGAGCACCTGGCGCAGCGTGCCGCTCTCGCGCTCCGCGGAGAACGCGCCATAGGCCATCAGCACCAGGCCGAGCGGCACCAGCGCCTGGAACACGAATGCGAGCGACAGCTCGCCGAAGCGCACCAGCGCGGTCATGTCGTCGGCCGGGCGGCCGACCGCGAAGTTGCGCTTGTGCGCCTCGAGCCAGATCGAGACGCCTTCGTACGACGACACGCCGGGATCGAAGAAGCCGAGCGGCAGCGCCGGGCGGAACGCATAGATGCCGTAGTGCGCGGCCGAGTGCGGGTTCTTCTCGCCCTGGCCGGTCCATTGCTCCTGGATCAGCGCCTGCGCGCGCTCGCGCTCGGCCGAGACGCTGGCATAGCGCGCGGCGGCGCTCGCGAGCGCCACCACGCCGAGCAGCAGCAGCACCAGCGCGCCGGCGAGCACGCGCCCGTCGCGCAGCGCGCCGCGGAACTCCTTGCGTGCCACCGTCGCGATCATGCCCGGCCCCGGCGGCCCCCGTGCGCGTGGCGCATCACTTGATCGTCACCTTGCCTTCGAAGCTGACCTTGTCGAAGTCGGACACGAAGGCGTTGACCGTGAAGCTCCACTCGCCGGGGATGATGGTCTCCGAGATCATGAAGTGGAACATGTCGGGCGGCATCGCCTCGCCGTCCTTGGTGATCGCCTCGATCTGCGCTTCCGGCAGCGCGAGGTCGATGCTCGCCTTCTGCATCGTCACCGGCGCGCCGGCGGCGTCCTTGAAGCGCAGCATCACCATGTTCTCGCCGGTGCGCGCCGGCGTGACCTCGACGTCGACCGCGTAGCCGGTCGTGGTCCAGGTGGCCTTGTAGCCGTCGCCGGCCTGCGCCATCGCGCCGCCGCCCGCGGCCATCGCCGCCTGCTCGCCGAGCGCGCGCGGCGGCGTCGGCAGCGTCAGCGAGGCGGCCGCCGCGACGATCAGCAGCATCACCAGCGACTCGACGCGGATCGAGCGCGCCATCTTCGCGCCGGCCGCGGCATCGTTGCGCGCCAGCGCCGGGGTCAGCGAGGTCTTGTTGTAGGCGGCGATCGCGAGGATCGCGACCACGAAGCCGAGCTTCACCAGCAGGCGCTGGCCGTAGTCGGTGGTGGTCAGGTTCGCGGGCGAGCGCACCTGGATCCAGCTGATGACCACGCCCGAGAGCAGCACCGCGCCGACCAGCCACAGCGCGCGCGCCGAGAACTGGTCCATGACCTTGGCCGCGTCGCCCGGCGCGCCGGCGCGACTGGTGGCGACCAGCGGCGCGAACGCCGCGAACCAGAACGCGCCGCCCACGAGGTGCAGGCCGACGTTGGTCGCCGCGAGCCAGACCGGCACCGCGGTGGCGGCATGGCCGGTCACGAGGAAGCTCGCGACCAGCAACGCGAAGCCGGTCCAGAGTCCCCACTCGGCCTTGCTGCCGAAGGCCCAGAGCGCGAGCAGCGCCCCGGGGATGCCGATCGCGGCGCTGACGCTGAGCGTCGACTTCATCGCCGCCGACCAGGCCGCGCCGGAGATCAGCGCGCCCGGGCCGCCGGCGACGATGTCGGCGCCGCCGAAGGCCATCGCGACCACGAACGACAGCAGCGCGACGATCGAGGCGATGCGCCCCTGGCGGCGCAGGCCGGGCTCGACCGCGGCCGGCCAGCTCATGATCAGCAGCAGCAGCGCCGAGCCCGCGGCGAGCAGCACGCTCGCGTACAGCACGACGCGGTTGAGGTAGGTGGGCAGCACCCAGGCGCTCGCCGCGCCGCCCGAGGCCGCCTCCGCGCCGCTCGCCACCGGCTCGCCGATCGCGAACGCGAACGAGCCGCCGACCGGATGCGTGTCGGCCGAGATCACGCGATAGGTGACGATGTAGGTGCCGTTCGCGAGCGTCTCGCCCAGCGGCAGGAACAGGCTGTTGCCGTCGATCCGCAGCTCGCCGGGCTTGCCGGTCTCCTTGCCGGCGCGGTCCAGCACCTTGAAGAACACCGGGCCGACGTTCTCGTTGAACGTGAGTTCCAGCTCCTTCGGCGCCGCGTCGAGCTGCTGGTTCGCGGCCGGGTTGGCCTTCATCAGCACCGCATGCGCCGCGGCCTCGGGTGCCGCGAAGCACAGCAGGGCGCCGAGCAGCGCCGCGAACATCGTCATCATGCGAGCTTTCATCGTCGACCTCGTCGATCCGTTCGGTGCGCGCGCCGGCGGCGCCGCGCAGGCAGAAATCGTCCGGCCCCGTGCCGGAGCAAGGTCGCGAGAGGCTAGATCAGCAGCGCCGACTTTTGCAGGTGCAGCGGGCGGTATCGCCAGCGGCCGTCGTCCGGGGGCCGTGGCGCCCCCTGCCGCTGGGCCAGCGCGAGCAGGCGCGAATCGAGCCAGCGGACATCCCAGGAGACGTAGGCGAGGTCCATGTCGAGTGCCACGGCGGGGCGCAGGTCCGGGATGGCGCGCACCAGGTCGCTGCATGCGACGGTCGATCCCGCCGGCGCATCGTCGGCGGCCACGTGGTGGTGGCAGGAGGCCGCCATCGTCGGCGGGATTGCGAGTGCTTCGCTGGCCGCCGCAGCCTGCGCCGGTGCCGCGACCTCGAGCTGGCAATGGTGCATCGGCAGCGACGCCCAGACGACCGCGAGCAGCGGGATCACGGCTCGCAGGAAGGAGCGGGTCTTGCGTCGCGTCAGGAGCACGCAATCAATGTACGCCACGCAAGCTTGGCCCGCCAAGGTTTGAGGCCTCGTCCGACGCGCATGATCTGCGCGGCGCGTCCACGAGTTGGTGGAGGTGCCGCGCGTTGCAAGGCCGTGCCGTGAACCTCGCGATCGCGGGCAGGAACTTCCAGCCTTGCTTGCGTCGCGGCCGGTGCGTTGCATGTGCGCCACCAGGAACTCCGACCCGGCGAGGTTCCCGGCACGGCCTCGCGCAACGGACGGTTGCGTCGCGACGCATGCGACGGCATCTTCCGCCGGCGGTCGGAGCGTCGCCCGACACGGAGGTCCCGAGTGAACCGATACCTGCTGCTGGCCTGCCTGGTCCTCGCCTGCGCAAGTTCCATCGCGCAGGCCGACACGGTCGTCGTGACCGGCGCGAACCGCGGCCTCGGGCTCGCGTGGGCACAGAAGTACGCGGAACGCGGCTGGAAGGTGGTCGCCACCGCGCGCCGGCCCGGCGAGGCCGCCGAGCTGCGCGCCCTGCAGAAGGCCCATCCCGCGCTGCGGATCGAGGTGCTCGACGCCACCGACCCGGCGTCGATCGCCGCGTTCGCGAAGCGGCTCGACGGGCTGCCGGTCGACGTGCTGGTCAACAACGCCGGGACGATCGGCGAGGAATCCGAGCAGGCGCTCGGCAAGCTCGACGCCACGAAGTTCGACGGCTACATGCGGGTCAACGCGCTCTCGGCCCTGCTCGTCACCGAGGCGCTGCTGCCGAACCTGCGCGCCGGCAAGCAGAAGAAGGTCGTCGGCATCAGCGCGCGCGTGGCGTCGTTCGCGGCCTATCCGCGGATCCACTCCGGGCTGTACTTCTACAAGGCGAGCAAGACCGCGCTCAACATGATCCTGCGCAACCTCGCGATGGACCTCGCGCCCGAGGGGATCGCGGTCATCGCGCTCTCGCCCGGCGTGGTGAACACCTACGGCACGCCGATGGACCACGACGCGATGTCGCCCGAGATGCGGCGCAGCATGACCGACATCGACACCAGCGTCGGAGGCATGATGCGGGTGATCGACGGCCTGACGCTGGAGAAGGCCGGGGCGTGGTACCGCTTCGACGGGACGCGGATCGACTGGTGAGGGCCGGTCGATCGTCTCCGGACCCCGGCACGACATGGGAGTACGACAGGTGTTGAAGAAATCCCCGGCCCGCGTCGCGGGCGCGCTATCGGGCCTGCTCGCGATCGCGGCCCCCGTTGATCGAGGCGAACGCGGCGTCGGCGTACGAGCCGACTCGCGCGGAACTCGAGCAGGTGCTCGAGGACCTGAGCCGCTGGCTGCCCGGCGCCTGGGATTCGTTCCCGCAGGTCTATCTCGAGCGCACCGTGCGCGCGCCGAAGGGCGGCGAGCACGAGCACTGGCATCGGGTCTTCGCCCGCATCGACGCGCCGCAGATCGGCACCCACGTGTTCTACGGGCAGATCAACGTCGGCGGTCGCTCGGGACCGGTCATGCCCGGCAGCCAGATCCTCTACAACGCCACCATCGACGAGACGCGCGGGGTGGTGAGCATCATCGGCCAGGGGCCGATGGATCGCGACAAGTACGACAACCTGCAGGACCGGCCCGAGCTCTGGAAGGAGGTCCGCCAGCGCGACCCGGGCGCGGTGCGCTGCGACTTCGTCTGGCGCCGCAGCGGCACGCAGATCGTCGGCGTGCTCGAGGGGCGACGGCCCGAGGCGCGCAAGTACGGCCCGGGGACCTGCACCTACATGGCCGGCGGCAACAAGGACGTCGAGTTCTTCGCCGATGCCGAATGGGTGCTCGGTCCCGAGGAGCTCTGGCTGTACGACATCAACAAGATGGCGGGCCGGGTGTTCGTCGGGCGCGAGGACCAGACGCACATCCGTCTCTACCGCGCGCATCCGTTCCGCTGCACCGTGAGCGACGCCGCGGGGACGCGCGTCCTGGAGGGACACGACCGCGGCTACGTCGCGACGGCGACCGGCGCCGGTGGCAAGCCGCGCGAACTGCTGCTGCTGCGGGCCGCGCTGCCCGAGCGCGGCGCCACGGGGCTGCACGAGCGCCTGCGGCTGATGGTCAGCGAGCCGGGCCAGGTGACGCGGCTCGCCGGTGCCGAGGCGGCGGCCGACGCGAGCGCCATTGCGCTGAGCGCCGAGGGCATCGAGGCGCGCTGCGAGCGTGCGGAGCGCTTCGGCTCGCCGCCCGGTGGCGCGACGTGAACCGGCGACCGGTGGCGCGCGGGCCCGACGGCGCGCGGCCGCGCGTTCGCGGCGTCGCGCCGACGATCGCCGTCGCGGGCGTGGCCATGCTGGGAAGCGCGGCGTTCGCGCAGGCCGCGCCGTCGCCGGGGCTCGGCTACGTCTCGGCGTTCGACGGTTACGTCGGCTACGTCGCGGAAGGCACGAACCTCGGCTGGCGCGCCGCGAACGAGCGCGTCGCTCCGCCGGGCGCGCGGCCCGCGGACGAAGCCGCGCCGCGAGAGCGGGCGGCGCCGGCGCCGCGCGATCCCGCGGCCGGCGCGAAGCCCGCCGCGCCCGACCATTCGCATCACGGAGGGCATCGCGAATGACGGGATGCCGGGCGCGACCCGTGGCGCGATCGCTCGCGGTCGCGTCGTTCGCGACCGCGGTGCTCGCCGGCCTCGGGGGCTGCGCGTCGCGCGCCGCGAGCGAGAACCTCGAGGCGACGAGCCGCGTCGCCGAGCGCGAAGCCGGGTTGTCGGTCACGCTGCACGGCAGCGCCGCCGAGCGCGCGGCGGCGGAGGCGCGCGTGCGCGAGCTGCTCGCCGAGCCGCTGCTGGCGGCAGGCGCGCTCGAGATCGCGCTGCGCCACAGCCCGCGCTTCCAGCAGGCGCTCGCCCAGGGCGTGGCGGATGCGGCGGAGGCGACGCAGTCGGCGCGCCTTCCCAATCCGCGGTTCGAGTACGAGCGGATCGGCACGGGCGGCATCGCCGAGATCGATCGCGCGCTCAGCGTCTCGCTGCTCGACTTCGTGCTCTGGCCGCAGCGCCGCCGCCTCGCGAACCTGCAGCAGCAACGGAACCGGCTGCGCAACGCGGGCGAGGTGATCGACCTCGTGAGCGAGACGCGCCAGGCCTGGGTCGACGCGGTCGCTGCCGGACAGTCCGCGCGCTACGCCGAGCAGGTGCAGTCCGCGGCGGCGGCCGCCGCCGAGCTCGGGCGGCGCATGGCCGAGGTCGGCAACTTCGCGCGCATCGAGCGCGCACGCCAGCAGGCCTTCTACGCCGACGCCACCGCCGAGCTCGCGCGGGCGCGCCTCGAGGCGACCCGCGCGCGCGAAGCGCTGGTGCGCCTGCTCGGCCTCTCCGGCGAGCTCGCCACGAGTCTCCGGCTGCCGGAGCGCCTGCCGGACCTGCCCGCCGCCCCGGACGACGAGTCGGTCGTCGCGCAGCGCGCCTTCGACGAGCGGCTCGACGTGCAGCTGGCGCGTGCCGAGCTCGACTTCACCGCTCGCTCGCTCGGACTCACACGCGTGACCTCGACCGTGAACGCGCTCGAAGTCGGCGCGCTGCGCAACAGCCCGCCCGGCGAGCCGGCGGAGAAGGGCTATCGCGTCGAGTGGCAGCTGCCGCTGTTCGACTGGGGCGACGCGCGGCGCGCGAACGCGCAGGCCACCTATCTCGCCGCCTTCAACCGCACCGCGCAGGTGGGTGCCGAGGCGTGGTCGCACGTGCGCGAGGGCTACCAGGCCTATCGCACCGCCTACGACCTCGCGCGCCACTATCGCGACGAGATCGTGCCGCTGCGCAAGTCGATCTCCGAGGAGAACCTGCTGCGCTACAACGGCATGCTGATCAGTGTGTTCGAATTGCTGGCCGACGCCCGCGAACAGGTCACGACCGTGCGCCAGGCGATCGCCGCAAGAACGCGACTTCTGGAAGGCGGATGCCGCGCTGCGCGCCACGCTCGCCGGGCGACCGGCGGCGGGCGCCGCGATGCCGGCATCGCCCGCCGCCGCGCCCGGTGCCGGCGCGACACAACCGCACTGAGCCCGCGAGGAACCGACGCAAGATGCCATCCCGACGACGACTCCTGCAGGGCGCTGGCGCGCTGCTCGGTGCGGCCGGCGTCGGCCGCGCCGCGCTCGCCGCGCTGCCCGAGCCCGAGATCCAGACGAGCCCGGGCACGGTCCCGCCGCCGGCGCCGTCCTCGGGTCGTCCCTATCGACCGGTAGTGACGCTGAACGGCTGGAGCCTGCCGTTCCGGATGCGCAACGGCTGGAAGGAGTTCCACCTGGTCGCCGAGCCCGTCGAGCGCGAGTTCGCGCCCGGCATGGTCGCGCGGCTCTGGGGCTACAACGGCCAGTCCCCCGGCCCCACGATCGAGGTGGTCGAGGGCGACCGCGTGCGCATCTTCGTCACCAACCGCCTGCCCGAGCACACCACGATCCACTGGCACGGCCAGCGGCTGCCGAGCGGCATGGACGGCATCGGCGGACTCACGCAGCCGCACATCAAGCCGGGCAAGACCTTCGTCTACGAGTTCGTCGCGCGGCGCGCGGGCACGTTCATGTACCACCCCCACGCCGACGAGATGGTGCAGATGGCGATGGGCATGATGGGCTTGTGGATCACCCATCCGCGGGATCCGGGACTGCATCGCGTCGACCGCGACTTCGCGTTCCTGATTTCCGCCTACGACGTGGTGCCGGGCAGCGCCGTGCCGCGCGTCAACACCATGCTCGACTTCAACCTCTGGACCTGGAACAGCCGAGTGTTCCCGGGCATCGATCCGCTGGTGGTGCGCAGGGACGACCGGGTGCGCATCCGCTTCGGGAACCTCACGATGACCAACCACCCGATCCACCTGCACGGCCACGAGTTCGTCGTCACCGGCACCGACGGTGGCTGGACGCCGCCCGGGTCGCGCTGGCCGGAGGTGACCGTCGACGTCGCGGTCGGCCAGATGCGGGCGATCGAGTTCGACGCGACCGAGCCGGGCGACTGGGCCTTCCACTGCCACAAGAGCCATCACACGATGAACGCGATGGGCCACGACGTGCCGACCATGATCGGCGTCGACCAGGCCGGCGTGACCGAGAAGATCACGAACCTGATCCCGGACTACATGCAGATGGGCTCGGCCGGCATGGCCGAGATGGGCGAGATGTCGATGCCGCTGCCGGAGAACACGCTGCCGATGATGACCGGCCACGCGCAGTTCGGTGCGCTGGAGATGGGCGGGATGTTCACGACCGTGAAGGTCCGCGAGGGCCTCGCGCGTGACGACTACGCGGATCCCGGCGACTACGCGCACCCGCGCGGCACCGTCGCCTACGAGTGGACCGGCGAGTCGATGAACCCGGTGCGCGCGCCGACCTCGCGGTCCGACGGGTCCGAGGTCCTCTATCGGGTGCGCAAGCCGGTCGGGCACGGCGAGCACTGACGCCGCCCGCGAGCGATCCTTCCAGGCCCGGGTCAATTCGTTTCGCCACAGGAGGAAAGCGCGATGACATGGAAGACAGTGTGGGTGGTGGTGTCGATGCTGGCTGCCGGTCCGCTGGCGGCGCAGGGGATGTCGGGCCACGACCACGGCGCCGGCGGCATGCAGCACGGTGCCGCGTCGGCACCCGCGGCCGCGGCGCCGATGAGCGACGGCGAAGTGCGCAAGGTCGACGCCAAGGCCGGGACGGTGACGCTGAAGCACGGGCGCCTCGAGAACCTGAACATGGCGCCGATGACGATGGTGTTCCGCGTGAAGGATCCGGCGTGGCTCGCGACGCTCAAGCCGGGCGACAAGGTGCAGTTCAGCGCCGAGCGCGTCGGCGGCAGCCTCACCGTCGTGGCGCTGAACGTCGTGAAGTAGGCGCGAGCGCGCCCGCGGCGTCGCCGGCGACGCCGCGGAACCGCGCGTCGCTCAGCCGAGCGTGCGCGCCGGATCCGCGAACGCCGCGCCGTGCACGCGCCGTGCGATCGCGAGGAAGCTCGCCGGCAGCTCCGCGACGCTCGCGACCTTGCGCCCCGAGCAGCGCGAGACGCTGGCGCCCGGCGCATCGCCCATCTGGAAGCGCGGCGACCAGCCGTTGTAGTCGTTGAAGTGCACGGTCGCCGGCACGAAGCCCGGGCGCGCGGCGGCGAGCGCCGCGGCCGGCGCGCTGAAGGTGTACATGTCGTGCACGCGCTGGCCGCGGCCGTTCGGATACGTGACCTGCAGCCAGCCTTCCTCGCGCAGCCAGACCTCGTCGCCGACGCGCTCGGCCGGGCCGAGGAAGTGGCGGCGCTCCATCTTCATGCCCGGCGGGGCGGCGCCGTCCTCCGCGCCGCTCGCGTAGGAATAGACCGTGGTGGCGGCCGTCGGCGCCGGGTAGTCGAACTTCACGGTCTTGCCGGTGACCGGGTTGGCCCAGTCCTCGAGCAGCGCGCCGGTCGCGACGTCGGTGTGGTACATCGCCGAGGCGGTGCGCAGTTCCCAGCGGCCGTCGCCGAGGTCGCGGCAGCGGTGCATCGAACCGACCTGCATGTCGAAGAACGGCGTCATCACGGTGTCGACGAAGCCGTAGCGCCGGCCCTTCATCCACCAGAACACGATGCGCTCGTCGGCGGCGAAGCGCAGGCGGCGATAGACACGATGCAGGTTCGCCGGCGCGAGCAGCGCGGCGTCGTCGAGCGCGCCGCCGGCGCTCGCCGTCGCACGGGCCGCCGCCGGATCCGCGGCCGAACCGGCCGCTGCGATGGCGGGCGGTGCGGTGCCCGCGAGCGTGAGGCCGGCGCCGGCCAGCGCGAGCGTGGTCGCGAACGAGCGGCGGTCGATCGAGGTCGTCATGTGCTGCGCTCCCGCCAGGCGACGTAGAGCCCGGCTCCGATGACCAGTGCCGCGCCGGCGAGCATCGTCGGCGACGGGCGTGCGCTCCAGAATACCCAATCGATGCCGAGCCCCCAAAGCAGCGCGGTGTACTCGATCGGCGCGACGGTCGAGGCCGGTGCGTGGCGGAAGGCCTCGGTGATGCCGTGCTGTCCGATCGTGCCGAGCACGCCGACCGCGGCGATCCACGGCCAGTGCGCCGCCTCGATCGCGACCCAGCCGGGCAGCGACAGCGCGGTGCAGACCACCGCGACCACCAGCAGGAACGAGAACACCATCGACGACGAGGTCTCGGTGCGCGTCATAACGCGCGCCACGATCACGCCGAGCGCATAGCAGAGCGCCGAGGCCACCGCCGCGACGCCCGCGAGCCAGCCGAGCCCGGTGCCGGTCGGCTGCAGGATCACGATCACGCCGGCGAGCCCGACCACGATCGCGAGCCAGCGCCCGAGGTCGACGCGCTCGCCGAGCAGCAGCGCCGCGAGCATCACGATCAGGAGCGGGGCGGCCATGTAGATCGAGTAGACGTCGGCCATCGACTGGCCGCGCAGCGCGTAGACGAAGGTGCCGAGCATCACCACGCCGAGCAGGCCGCGCACCAGGTGCACCGGCGCGCGCGCCGTCCGCAGCTCGCCGAGGCGGCCGCTCCAGGCGAGCGGCGCGAGCACGAACGGCAGCGAGGCGAGCGCGCGGATCGCGCTCACCTGCAGCGGCGGGTAGTGCGCCGAGAACAGCTTCAGCAGCGCATCCATGAACGAGAACGCGGCGACCGCGACGAACATCGCGAGCACGCCGCGCGTGGTCGACTGGCTCATCGGGTGGGGCCGGGGACTCGCGGACGGTGCGCCAGCATAGGCAATCGGCGCGCGTCGTGCGCCGCGCTCGTCGGGTATTGCCGAGCGGCGGGCCACGCTATGATCGGGCGGCGTCGCGCCCGGGGCCGCATGCCGCGTCCGCCGGCGGCGTCGCGAGGGGGTGTTCCATGTCGCAGCGCATCGCCCGTCACTTCCAGCCGTCGCGCCGCCGCGGCTTCGTCGCGGGGCTGCTGGCCACCTGCATGGCGCTGCTGCTCGCGCCGCCGGCGCGCACCGCGCCGGCCGGGCCGCGCACCGTGCTGGTGTTCGGCGGCACCGGCCAGCTCGGCGCCCAGGTGGTGCGCCGCTTCGTCGCCGCCGGCGATCGCGTCACGGTGTTCGCCCGGCCCGGCGCCGACCGTGCGCGCCTGCAGGGTCTCGCGGTCGCCTACGTCACCGGCGACCTGCTGAACCCGGGCGAGGTCGCGGCCGCGCTGCGCGCGACGCGACCGGCGATCGTCGTCAACGCAGTGCGGGTCGAGGACGGCGACGTGCACTTCTACGAGAAGATCATGCGGCCGATGGTCGCGCACTCGAAGGAAGTCGGCGTGCGCCAGCTGATCCACCACGGCGCCGTCGGCGCTGGCGACAACGTGGCGAAGTTCACGGCGCTGGGCTGGGACAAGGTGCCGGGCCTGCTCGAGCGCCTCGCTGACCAGGGCGTCGGCGAGCGGCTGCTGCGCGACAGCGGCGTGCCGTACACGATCATCCGCAACGCGCGCATCTATCCCGACGAGACGCCGGCGACCGGCCGCGCCGAACTCACCGAGGACGACACCGTGATCTCGCCGATGACGCGCGCCGACCTCGCGGAGCTGACGCTGCGCTGCGCCGACAACGCCGCGTGCCTCGGCCGCACCTACCACGTCAAGGATGCGTCGCTCGCCTGGCCGCCGCCGGGTGCCGCACGCCGCTGATCCCGACCGCGGCGGCGGCGGCCGCGCCGCGCGTATGATGATTCCCCCCCGACCCGACGGCCAGCGCGGGCGCGACCCGCAGAGGAGTGCGACATGAGCAAGGGCATGGACCGGAAGAAGGAAACCAAGAAGAAGCCTGGCAAGACGCTCGAGGAGAAGCGCGCGATCAAGCAGGCGAAGCGCGCCGAGCGCAAGCGCTGAGCGTCGCGCGGCGGCGCGGCCCGGCCACGCGGCCGGCGCCGCGCGCCCCGGCCTCTCACGGCATCTCGAAGCTGCCGATGTCGTAGATGCCGGTGTTGGCGCGCAGCGGCTTGAGGTTCTGCTGGTACTCGTCGCTCTCGTAGAACGCCTTCAGCTGCTCCATGCTCGGGAAGCGTGACAGGACCACGCTCTTGCCGTTGAACAGCGTGCCCTCGTAGACCTTGGCGGCCTTGCCGCGGATCAGGTACTCGCCGCCGAACTGCTTCGACAGCGCGGCCGCGCCGGCCGAATAGCGCTTGAAGTCCTCGGTGACCTGGGTGAGTTCGACGACGGTCAGGATGTAGGCGGGCATGACGATTCCTCCGGCAGGGGCTGTGGCAAAGATTGCGGGGCGTGGCGGGTCCGGGCGCCGCGCGCGGCGAGCGGTTGCCTCGGCGTGGCGCGACGCTTCATGATCGTGGGCGTGCGCAAGCGGCCCGGGATCATGCCGATCGGAATCGCCGTCGCGATAGCCTCGCTGGCCGCGGCGGCCGCCGCGCGGGCGCAGGTCGCGCCGGCGGCTTCACCCCCGTCCGCGCCGGCACCCGCGGCCGAGATCCCCGCCGGGCCGGGCGTGGTGCCGGCCCCGGGTTCGCCGCCGGCCGACGTCAGCGCCACGAGCACCGGCGCGCCGGCCGCCGCGGTGCCGGAGGTCACGGTCTCGGCACCGCAACCGCGCTACGTCGCGCCGACGCAGCGCGACCGCATCGGCCGCATCTGGGCGCCGGTCTACCTCGACGGCCAGGGCCCGTTCCGGCTGGTGCTCGACACCGGCGCGAACCGTTCGGCGATCATCCCGCGCGTCGCCGACCAGCTCGGCTACCGCAACCGCACCGAAAAGACCGTGCGCGTGCGCGGCGTGACCGGCACCGCGATCGTGCCGGTGATCCGCGTCGGCCGCATGGAGATCGGCGACCTGGTGCTGCAGCCGGCGATGTTGCCCGTGGTCGCCGACGTGTTCGGCGGCGCCGACGGCGTGCTCGGCAACGAGGGCCTGCTCGACAAGCGCATCGTGATCGACTTCCGCCGCGACTCGATCACGGTGAAGCGCTCGCGCCGCGAGCCGCCCGGCCCCGGCTTCGAGACCCTGCCGATCCGCTTCCTGCGCGACAAGCTGCTCGGCGTCGACATCATGATCGGCCGGGTGCGCACGCGCGCGATCATCGACACCGGCGCGCCGGACTCGCTCGGCAACGAGGCGCTGCTCGCGGCGCTCAAGCGCCAGCCGCCCGAGGAGCCGAACGCCGACATCGTCGGCGTCACGCTCGACGTCGAGAAGGGCAACCGCGTGCGGCTGCCGACCATCCAGATACAGAACGTCCGCGTCCGCGGCGCCTGGATGACCTTCGGCGACGTGCACCTGTTCCGCCACTGGAAGATGACCGACGAGCCCGCGATCCTGATCGGCATGGACGTGCTGGGCGTGCTCGACCAGATCATCATCGACTACCGCGCGCGCCAGCTGCACCTGCGCACGCGCGAGCGCTGAGCGCCTTGCGCCGCCGCGTGCCGAGCCACGAGGCCGAACCAGGAACGAAGCCACGGCCTGGACCAGGGGATAGACCGATGACGAAGCGCCGACTGTTGCCACTCGCCGTGCTCGCGCTGCTCGCCGCGGCCGGTTGCGCCACGCTGCCCGGACGCGACCCGCCGCAGATCACGGTGGCCGGCGTCGAGCCGCTGCAGGGCGAGGGGCTCGAGCTGCGCCTGCTGGTGAAGCTGCGGGTGCAGAACCCGAACGATGCGCCGATCGACTACGACGGCGTGTTCGTCAAGCTCGACGTGCAGGGCAAGGCGTTCGCGAGCGGCGTCAGCGACGCGCGCGGCAGCGTGCCGCGCTTCGGCGAGGCCGTGGTCGAGGTGCCGGTCACGGTGTCGGCGTTCCGCATGGCGCGCCAGGTGGTCGGCGCGATCGGCGCGATGGAGCGCGGCTCGGGCGTCGACAAGGTCCGCTACGAACTGCGTGGCAAGCTCTCCGGCAGCGCGTTCCGCAGCGTGCGCTTCGGCTCGGCAGGGCGAGGTCGCGTTGCCGGGCGCCGGCGTTGGTGCGCCGCCGGCCCGGGGCGGCGCCGCCACGCCATCCGGCGGCAGCCTGCGTTGAGCGCACCGCGCGCCATTCCGTCCGTCTTCCTGCTCCCCGAGGTCCATCGATGAGTGGCATTGCGAAACTTGGCGCCGTGCTCGCCGCGGTCGTCGTGCTGGCGCTCGGCGCCGGCTGGTACCTGCTGAACTCCAACGCGCTCGAGATCCCGCTCGAGGAGCTCGAGTCGAAGTACAAGCTGCCGGGCTCGAAATGGCTCGAGCTCGACGGCATCCGCGTGCACTACGTCGACGAGTCGCCGGCCAACGTCGTCGACCCGCCGGTGGTGGTGCTGAGCCACGCGTCGTTCATGAGCCTGCGCAGCTGGGACCGGCTCGCCGCGGCGCTGCTCGCCAGGGGCTGGCGCGTGATCCGCTTCGACTACCTGAACGCCGGGCTCACGAGCTTCGACGGCAAGGGCGTCAACGACATGAGCCGCAACGTGATGATCCTCACCGAGCTGCCCGGGAAGCTCGGTGTCACGCGCTTCGACCTGGTCGGCACCTCGTCCGGCGGGCAGGTGGCCTTCATGTTCGCCGGCCAGCATCCCGAGCGCGTCAAGCGCTTCGTGCTGATCAACTCGGGCGGCATGCCGCGCACGCCGCAGAGCAACCCGAACCGCGCGCGCGGCAGCTGGCTCGAGCAGTACGTCAACGCGCGCTACCGCTCGCTCGGCCAGTGGCGCAAGGACCTCGGCGGCAACATGCCGTCGCTGCGGCCGCTGCCGCCCGAGCTGGTGCAGCTGGTCTACGACATGAACCGCCGCGTCGGCGGCCGGCCGGTCGCGGCCGAGTACCTGCGCAATTTCAAGACCGGCGACACCGCGGCCTACCTCGCCGCGGTGAAGGCGCCGACGATGATCCTGCAGGGCATGTCGAACCCGACGCTGGTGCACACCGAGGCCGAGGTGCAAAGCTACTGGATGACCGGCGCGCCGTCGCTGATCCGCAAGTATCCCAAGCTCGGCCACTATCCCTACATGGAGAGCCCCGACGAGGTCGCCACCGACGTGCTCGCGTTCCTGTCCGGGACAGTACGACGGCGAGCTGCGCCAGACGGTGCGCGCGCCGGTGCCGCCGGTGACGCCGGCGGCGCCGGCCGCGGACGGCGCCGCGACGGGCTGAACGGCGCGGCGGCGCGAGGCGCATTGCGATGCCGAGTCGACGTGCATGGCTGCTCGGTGGCGCGGCGCTCGTGGCCGCGGGCGGCGCGGCGTTCGCGTTGCGACCGCGCGCGCCGGTCGCGCGGCCGCCCGGCGTGCCGCTCGGGCCTTTCGGCGCGAAGTCGACCGCCGAGGAAGTCACCGCGGGGCTCGACCTCGCCGGCCGCACCTACCTCGTCACCGGCGCCAACTCCGGCCTCGGCCTCGAGACGGCGCGCGTGCTCGCGCTGCGCGGCGGCGCGGTGCTCGCGACGGGGCGCACGGTCGACAAGGTCGCGGCCGCGGTGCGCGGCCTGCCGGGCCGCATCGAGCCGCTCGCGCTCGAGCTCACCGACTTCGATTCCGTGCGTCGCTGCGCCGATGCGGTCGCGGCCGCCGTGCCGCGCCTCGACGGCCTGGTCTGCAACGCCGGCATCATGGAACTGCCGCGCCTCGAGCAGGTGCGGGGCCTCGAGAAGCAGTTCGTCACCAACCACCTCGGCCACTTCGTGCTGGTGAATCGCCTGCTCGGCCGCGTGCAGGCCGCGCCGCAGGGCCGGGTGGTCGTGGTCTCGAGCGGCAGCTGGCGCCGCGCGCCCGCCGCCGGCATCGAGTTCGACAACCTCTCGGGCGAGCGCGACTACGATCCGGCCAGGGCCTATGGCCAGTCGAAGCTCGCCAACGGTCTCTTCGTGCGCGAGCTCGCGCGGCGCCTCGCGCCGACCGCGGCCACCGCCAACGTGGTGCGTCCCGGCGTGGTGCTGACCAATCTCGGCCGCCACCAGCCGCTGAAGGAGTTCACCGGCCGGCTGGTCGGCTGGACCTTCATGAAGTCGATCCCGGCCGGCGCCGCGACCCAGGTCTATGTCGCGACGCATCCGTCGCTGGCGCGGGTCAGCGGCCAGTTCTTCGCCGACTGCAATCCCGAGCTCGTCACCGGGCCGATGGCCGACGAGGCGCTGGCGCAGCGGCTCTGGGACGTCTCGACGCAGCTGACCGCGCCCTGGCTCGCCTGAGTGCGCCCGCCCACGCCGGGCGGCACGCATGGCGAACGGCCGATGACGCCCGCGCCGGCCCCGTGGCAGGATCGGCGGGCGCATGAAGCCCCTGTCAATCACGAGATCCTCGGCTGGATCGAGCCGTTCGCGCGCCGCGGCCTGCAGGCCGACCTCGCGCAGAGCGACCGGCTCGCCGGCAAGCTGCTGTTCCGCGACACCGTGCTGCGCGGCGCCGCGCCCGGCGAGTCGGAGCTCGTGGTGCGGCTGCGGCTCGAGCGGCCCGCCGCCGGCCGCTTCCGCCTGCTGCG
This sequence comes from Ottelia alismoides, assembly GCA_037367405.1. NCBI lineage: Eukaryota > Viridiplantae > Streptophyta > Magnoliopsida > Alismatales > Hydrocharitaceae > Ottelia > Ottelia alismoides. The sequence goes on along the minus strand of JAZKJV010002646.1, from coordinate 31,635 downwards.
CGAGGCGCGGCTCGCGAGCGGCCTCGTCGCGACCCTCGCGCTCGAGGGCGAGGACGTCGCCGACCTGCTCGAACAGCTAGAGCGCGTGCCGGTGCGTCGCCAGCTGCTCGAGGAGGCGGGCTTCGTCGCGGTGTTCGACCACGAACTCGAGCCGGGCGCGGGCGAGCCCGGCGCGCGCCTGCGCCTGGTGCAGGCCACCGCGCAGCTCGACGGCTTCCGCCTGCACCTCGATGCCTCGGTCACGGCGCGCGGCGCGCCCGGCCGCGTCGAGCTCACGGCCACGCCGCAGCGCGCGGTCGAGATCCCCGAGGACCTGCTCGCCGTGCTCGGCTTCAGCTGGACGCGCCTGACGCCCTTCGGTGACGCCTGGCGCGGCGAGCTGCGGCTGCGCGGCGCGGAGCTCGCGCGCGGCCAGCTCGCCGAGACCCGCCTGCTCGAGGCGCTGCGCCATCTCGCCGTCACCTTCGCCGAGCCGCCGGCGCGCTTCCACGAACGACGGGTCGCGGCCCGCTGGCGCGTGACGCTGCGGCGCGCCGTGCCGCTGCTGGTGTGCGTGGCGCTGATCGTGGTGGCCGCCTCGGTGCGCCGGCTCGGCTTCAACGACGACGCGCTGCTGCGCATGATCATCTTCAACGTGCCGCCGCTGCTGATGATCGCGGTGTTCTGCCTGCCCGAGCTGCCGCGCATCGAGTTCCCGCCGCTGCCGCGCCGGCCAACCGCGCGCTCTTGGGGCGGGGACGGGAACTGAGCGATGGCGACCAACCCGATGAACGTGCCGCCGGTGTCGATCGCGGCCGCGAAGGCGGCGCTGATCGAGCAGTACGCCGACCCGGTGCTGCGCCGCGCGCGACCATGCTCTGGGGCACGCGCGGCGTCGGCAAGTCGTCGATCGTGCGCCAGCTCGCGGCGCACTACCGCGTGCCGCTGGTCGACCTGCGCCTCACCACCATCGAGCCGGTCGACATCCGCGGCGCGATCTACGCCGACGACGTACAGGGCCGCACCGTATGGTTCCCGCCCGAGTTCCTGCCGAACGCCGACCAGCCCGAGGGGATCCTGTTCCTCGACGAGCTGACCGCGGCGGAGCAGCGCCTGCAGATCTCGGCCTATTCGCTGATCCTCGACCGGCGCGTCGGCAACTACCGGCTGCCCGACGGCTGGCAGATCGTCGCAGCCGGCAATGCCGCGTTCCACGGCGCCGTCAGCCACGACATGGGCACGGCGCTCGCCGACCGCATGTTCCACTTCAACGTGCAGGCGGTGATCGACGCCTTCCTCGAGCACGCGATCGCGCACGACTTCGCGCCCGAGGTGCTGGCCTTCCTCAAGGTGCGGCCCGATCGGCTCGACGACACGGCCTCGCAGCTCGCCGCGGACCACCTGGTCGGCGCGAGCCCGCGTGGCTGGGAGGACGTCAGCAACGTGCTGAAGTCCGGGCTCGGCGAGGCGGCGCGGCGCAACTTCGTGCAGGGCCGGATCGGCGCCGCCAACGCCGCGGAGTTCTTCGGCGTGCTGAAGGACATCCAGTCGGGCGCCGACGTGCTCGAGCTGATGCGCGCGCGGCCCGGCGCCGCCACGCTCGCGCTGCTGCCGCGCACGCTCGACGGCCTCTACGGCATGACCTACGGCCTGCTCGCCGCGGTGGTCGACGCGCCCACGATGCAGCGCGCGCTCGAGATCGTCGGCGAGCTCACCGAGGCGCGCATCGCGACGCTGCCGCTCGCCGAGACGCAGACGCTGGCGATGGAGCTGCTGATGCAGAAGGCGCTGCAGCGCGGCCTCGAGACCGCGGTGCTCGACAGCGCCGCCTATCGCCGCTACGCCGAGCAGCGGCGCCGCGAGGGCCTCGATGCCTGAAGCCGCGGCGCCGCGCGGCCCGCGCCCGCCGGCCACGGCGCACGGCCATCGCGGCACGCGCGCGATCCAGCGGCTGGTCGAGTACGCGCCGTCGACCGGCGGGCTCGCGCTGTGGATGGCGCACGTCGACCTGCCGCCGGCCGAATCCGCCGCGCCCCACGGCCGCACATGGGGTCGCTTCGCCGGCCGGCGCGCGCCGGTGGCGACCGACGGCCGTGCGCTCTACTACGACGCGAGCTTCGAGTCGCTGCCGCTGCCGCGCCAGGCGGGCGAGGTGGCGCACCAGGTGCTGCACGTGGCGCTGCGCCATCCGCAGCGCTTCCTCGAGCTGCGCGCGCGGCTCGGCGACGTCGACCAGCAGCTCTACAACACCTGTGCCGACGCCATCGTGCACAGCACGCTCGGCCATCTCGGCTGGCTCGAGCTGCCGCGCGACGCGGTCACGCTCGAGAAGCTGCTGGCCGCGGCGCGCCTCGAGAGCGCCGGCGTCGAGTCCGCGCTGCTCGAGTGGGACGTGGAGCGCCTGTACCGTGCCGTCGACGACCGGCGCGAGAACGACGAGCGCCGCGGCAGCCGCGACCGGCCGCGACGCGACGGCGAGGGGCGCGGTGCGCGCGACGACGGGCCGCGCGCGGCCGCCGTGCGCGCGCTCGGCGAGGACGACGCGGCCGCCGACCTGATAGCCGCCGACCTGATCGCCGACGAGGCCGCGCAGGGCTCGCCGGAGGAGCAGGCCGAGTCGACGCGCGAATGGCGCGAGCGGATCGTGCGCGCGCACGCCGGCGACGGCGAGTTCTCGCTGCTGCGTGCGCTGGTCGCGGACCTGCCGGGCTCGCGTACGCCCTGGGAGCAGGTGCTGCGCACCCGCCTCGCGCGCGGCCTGTCGCGCAAGCCCGCGCTGTCGTGGTCGCGCCCGGCGCGCTCCTGGCTCGCGAACCAGGGCCGCGCCGGCGCGCACGGCCGCCTGCCCTGGGAGCCGGGCTACGGCGGCTCGCGGCCCGCGCCGCGGCTCGCGCTGGTGATCGACGTCTCGGGTTCGATCGAGGGTCCGCTGCTCGAGCGCTTCGCACGCGAGCTCGAGGCGATCCTGCGGCGCCAGGAGGCGGCGCTGACCCTGGTGATCGGCGACGACCAGGTGCGGCGCGTCGAGCGTGTCGAACCGTTGCGCGGCACGCGCCGCGGCTTCGACCTGGCGGGCCTCGAGTTCCACGGCGGCGGCGGCACCGACTTCACGCCGCTGCTCGAGGAGGCGGACCGGCATGCGCCCGACATCGGCGTGGTGCTGACCGACCTCGAGGGGACCGCGCGCCATCGGCCGCGCTGGCCGGTGATCTGGGCAGTGCCACCGGAGCGGGCCGCCGCCGTCGCGCCTTTCGGCCGGGTGCTGGTGCTCGACTGAGGGCCCGAGCCGGCGGCTGAGCGCCGCGTTGCATCGCGGCGCAGGGCGCGGCGACGCCACGCCACCACGCCGGGCCTCGGCCGCGCCGCTGCGCGGCCTCAGGTGCGCAGCGACGACTCCATTTCGCGCCCCAGCGCGCCCCGCTCGAGTTCGAGGTCGTGGACCAGCCGGGCGGCGCGCCGCAGTTCGCGGATGTCCGGAACCTCGGCTTCGTTCAACAGCTGGAAGCGGTAGCGCGCCGCGACCAGCCGCTCGGTGGCGAGGTGCCAGCGGCGGGCGAGGGCGGCTTGCGGGCTCTGGGCGTGGGACGGCGCGGCGGACATGCGATGACGCTCCATGAGTCGCGGGAGCCCGCATGCTGCGTGCGCGAGATTGCGGCGCGACGACGCGACGATTGCGCGCGCGTGACGGTCCGGTGCCGCCTCCTCCCTCAATCGGCAGACACGGTACTCGTCGCGGGCGCCGCGACGGGCGCGGGCGCGGGAGGGGGCACGGGCACCGGCGCTGGGTATCGCGCCTCGCAGCAGCGACGCACAGCGTTGTCGTCGGCGGCGCTGCGTGCGCACTCGATGCCGAAGTAGTCGGCCTCCAGGTCGCGACGGTCGGCGTCGCCGGCGCCGACCGCATCCTTCGCCTCCTTGCCCCAGGAGGCGAGCCTGGCCTCGCCGACGCTGCAATAGCGCGCGATCATCCCGCCGGCGAGGCAGTGCGCGAGCTTGTCGTAGAGACCCGGCGGCACCTTGGCGGCGACGGTCGCACGCATGCAGGCGAGCGGCGTGCCGGCGAGGCGCGGCGGCGCCTGCGGCAGCGAGGCACAGCCCGCGAGCAGCGCGAGCAGCAGCGCGCTGGCGAGGCGCGCACGCGGCGCGTGCGTACCGGCGGCCGCCTTTGCCTGCGCCGCGCAGGTGCGGCGGCCGGCTGCGGCGGTCAGGCGCACGAGCCCAGGCGCTTCATGCGGGAGGCGATGCCGGCGGCGTGGAGCGCAGAGTGCCGCGCACCACCACCTCGCCGCCGACCACGACCAGCCGTGGCGCCGTGAGCGGCGGCGCGGCCTCGGCGAGCACCGTCGCCACCGCCTCGTCGATCATCCGCTCGAGCGGCAGGCGCACGGTGGTGAGCGCATGGCTCGCCCAGCCGGAGGCGGGAATGTCGCCGAAGCCGGCAACGCCGACCTCGCCCGGCACGTCGAGGCCGCGGTCGAGCCGCACGGCGTCGAGCACGCCGATCGCCGTCATGTCGGTCGAACAGACGATCACGTCCGGCCGTTCAGCACGCGCCATCATCTCGTTGCCGAAGGCGCGGCCCGCGTCGTAACCGAGCGCGCCAGTGCGATCGACGACGATGCGCGCGCGGCCCGAGGCCACGACCGCCTCGCGCAGCGCCGCGGCGCGCGCCATGCCGGAGGCGAGCTGCGCGTCGCCGCGCACCAGCGCGATGCGCTGATAGCCGCCGGCGAGCAGCAGGCCGCCGAGCTCGCGGCCGATGCGAGCGTTGTCGTTGACGATCACGGTGGCGGGCAGCCCGCCCGCGTCGCGATTGACGATCACCAGCCGTCCGCCCGAGCGCACGTAGCCGGCCGCGAGCTCGGGCGCGGCCAGCGCCGACACCAGCACCATGCCGTCGACGCGGTACTGCATCAGCATCTGCATCGCCGCCGCGACGTCGCCGGGCGTGCGGCTCGCGATCAGCATCAGGCGATAGCCGCGCTCGCCGAGCTTCTCGGTGAAGCCGCGCAGCATGGTGGTGTAGAACGGGTTCTCCCACTCGCTCATGATCAGCCCGATCAGCCGCGACTGGCGCGTGATCAGGCTGCGCGCGATCACGTTCGGCTGGTAGCCGAGCTGGCTCGCTGCGGCGAGCACCTTCTTGCGGGTCTTCTCCGAGACGCTGGCGTCGGGCGTGAAGGTGCGCGACACCGCGGAGCGCGACACGCCGGCGAGCGCGGCGACGTCGTGCGACGTGGCGCTGCCGCCGCCGCCGGCCCGGGCACCGTCACCGGGACCTGCACCGGCACGCTCCGGCGCGCTGCGGCGACGCGCGGCGGCTGCTCGCTTGCGCGGCTTGCGGCGGCTGCCGGCGCGTGCGGCCGGGCGTTTGCGGGGCGGCGACAATCTGGCTTCCTCGGGCGGCGACCGGGTCGGCCCGGTCGCGCACGAGTTTAGCAGCGCCTTCGCTGCAGGCCGCCGTCCGGGCCTAGGTCCGGGTGCGCGCCATCGCGCCGATCAGCTTCCAGTCCGTGCCCTCGCGCACCCAGACGTGGATCACGTCGAAGCGCTCGTCCACCGGCGTGCCGTTGGGCAGCATCGTGCGGTGGGTCTGGTAATAGATGACCGCGGTGCCGTCCTGCATCGTGAAGTCGGTGAGGCTCATCTCGAGCTTCTCGGCGTTCTTGCGGTTGACGCCGGCGGAGCTGCGGCGCAGCGCCTCGACGCTCGAGGGCTTCGCCAGGCCGGGCGGCCAGCCGACGTAGCGGTCCGAGGTGTTCTGCAGGTAGTAGGTGAGGCCGGCTTCGGCGCGGCCCTGGTAGATCTTCTTCTCCTTCTCCCAGATCGCATCGCGGGCGGCGGCGACCTCGGCGCTGATTGGGGTGGTGGTCGCGGCCGGCGCGGGTGTGGGCGCGGCTGCGGCTGGCTTGGGTGCTGCGGCGGGCGCATCCGCGCCCATGGCCGGGGTGGCCAGCAGGGCGAGCAGCGCGGCGCAGGCGGACAGCATTCGCATGGTCGGCATCGGTGGGTCTCCGGGCTCGTGGGTGGCGGTGGCGCGACCGGGATCCGCGGCGCGGCCGCGGTCGCCCGTCCATGATAGGGTTCGCGCACCGGAGCATCGCTCCTTTGTGACTGCAAGAGGTGCCCCATGTCGCACGCGTTGCAACCCCCTGATCTCGCTGCTGCGCCGGCGCGGCGCCGCCACGTTGCTGGTGCTCGCGCTGCTGCTCGGCGCCGGTTCGCTCGCCGTCACCGGCGCGCGCGTGCGCGCCGCGCAGGCGGCGCTGCCCGAGGTGCTGGTCTACAAGACCCCGACCTGCGGCTGCTGCGGCAAGTGGGTCGACCACCTGCGCGCCAACGGTTTCAAGGTGAACGTGGTCGAGCGCGACGACCTCGGCGACATCCGCCGCGAATGGAAGGTGCCGCGCACGCTCGCCTCCTGCCATACCGCGCGCATCGGGCGCTACGTGATCGAGGGCCACGTGCCCGCGGCCGACATCCGCAAGCTGCTCGCGGACCAGCCGCGCGTCGACGGCCTGTCGGTGCCCGGCATGCCGATCGGCTCGCCCGGCATGGAGCAGGGCGACACCGTCGAGCCCTACGACGTGCTCGCCTTCAACGCCGCCGGCGAGACCACCGTCTTCGCCCGGCACGGAAAATAGATCAGATCTATTTTTCCGGTTACCGCGCCTTGTAGAGGTCGGAGTAGAGCCACCACGCCGGCACGGTGTTGCGGCCGAACTTCTTCTTCGCCTTCGCGATCTCGTTGAGGTCGAGCTCGGCGACCGCCGCGCCCTCGTCGCGGCCGCCCTTCTGCGCGAGCACGTGGCCGTCGGGGCCGACGATCGTCGAGGAGCCGCCGGCCCACTCGGGCTCGGGCTTGTCGGCGCGCAGGAAGCGCGAGGTGGTCGCGGTCAGCAGGAAGGCGTGGCACTGGAAGCCGATCGCCTGCTTGAGCGCGAGCCACGGCACCTCGTCTTCCTCGAGGCTGGTGTGCAGGATCAGTTCGGCGCCCTTGGCGGTGAAGAGGCGCGCGGCCTCGAGCACCTGCGCCTCGGCCTCGACGTAGCAGGCGAGCTTGCCTAGCGGCGTGTCGGCAACCGGCATGATCGAGTCCGGTCCGAAGATCCTGACGTAGTCCTTCTGCAGGTCGCGCAGGTACGAGACCTCGGGCGCGCTCTGCGCCTGCGATTTCGGCGAGCGCAGCACCAGGCCCTTCGGGCCCATCACGAAGCCGGTGTGGAAGAACACGCCCGGCAGCTGCGGCACCTTCTCCTGCGTGCTGGTCGCGATCAGGATGTCGTGGCGGCGGCAGGCCTCGATCACCGGCGCGAAATAGGTCTTGTCGAGCGGGCCGGAGACGAGGTCGACCGCGACCGCCGACATCGGCACGCCCGAGACCGCGCGGCGCGAGGACGTCAGCGGCAGCACCGGGAACACCAGCAGCTTCGGCTTCTCGCCGGAGCCCTGCATCGCCGCGTCGATCGCCGCCAGCATCGCATTGGTGTTGCGGCGCCTGGTCTCCTCGAGCGCGGCGGCGGTGATCGGGATCTCGATCGGCAGGCGCATCACGGCGGCGCGATACTTCGGGCGGGTGCCGTCGGCGGGTTGCGCACCCGGCGCCTGGGCCGCGGACGTCGCTGCAGCCGCAGCTGAGGCCGCCGGCGCGGCGCCGAGCGCGAGGCCGACGGACCCTGCGATGCCGGCGGAGGCGGCCAGGCCCGCCGATCCCTGGATCAAGCTGCGTCGCGTCATCGTGTCTGGATTCATCTGCGCGGGCTCCCCGAGTATAGGAATGTCGTTACCAGGGCCGCGGATGCCGCGCTTCGCGGGTCAGCCGGCGCCCCCCGGTGGCGGCGTGACGGGCAGGAAGCGCAGCTGCGCCATCCGCACGCCGTCGTCGTAGCCATGGTCCTTCACTTCGCGCGGCAGGGCACGCAGCCCGTCGAGTGCGATTCGGCTCGCGAGCCGCGCCCGCACCTCGGCGTCGGTCTCGCGCTCGCTGGTGTCCACCGTGATACCCGCGAAGCGTGCCTCGCCGGAGACGAGCATCACGCCGCTCGCCGAGGCGCAGCAGGTTGTCGCGCAGCTCCTCGTGGAGCTGCAGCAACAGCGTCGCCTGAGGCTCGAAAAGCGGCGGATCGTCGGCGTCCTGCGCCCAGGTGGTCGTCCAGCCCCCGAGTCCGGTCCAGCGCGCGAGGCGCGGTTTCAGGTCGATGACCTCCAGCGCCGGCGCCCAGGACTGGCCGCCGATGCGCCGTTCGACCGCCACCACACGCAACGACCAGAGCAGTGGCAGCGATGCGGGATCGATGCCGTTGCGCCGCGCTAGATGCGGGTCGGCGAGCGTGGCCTCGAGCGTGGCTTCGCGGACCTCGAACGTGACGCTGCCGAGCTGTAGTCGCGTCGTCATGCGGCGATGCTAGCGCAGCCCCGCCGGCGCCCGCCGCCCGCACGAGAAACGCCCGGGGAATTAGGCGCTTGCGCCGTTGAAATCCCCGTCGCGGGTGCTTATCTTGGGAGTTGCCATGCGCGGTATCGACCTCGACCAGGCGGACCACGGGTACGACGACGATGTCCGCATCGACTCGCGCCCCGGCCTGGTTGCGCTCCATCACCACGTGCTGCGCACCGACGTCGCCGGCATGCCGCTCGAGTGGATCGACTACAAGGAAGCCGCCCGGCTCTACCACCAGGGCCAGGTGGCCTACACCTGCGGCACGCCGATCTTCCGGCTCTGCGGCGGCACCAACGCCCTGACGGGCCGGCGCACCGTGCTCGAGGTCAACTCGATCGTGGCCACGATGGGCCACACCGGCAACCCGGGCAACCTGCGCCACGACTACGTGCCGCCGCTCAACAACCAGACGCTGTTCCGGCGCGACGCCTATCTCTGCCTGTATTGCGGCGGGCGCTTCCCGTCCCGCGAGCTGTCGCGCGACCACGTGCGGCCGTTCAGCCAGGGTGGGCGCGACACCTGGAACAACGTCGTCACGGCCTGCCGCCGCTGCAACAACCTCAAGGCCTCGCGCACGCCGGAGCAGGCCAAGATGCACCTGCTGGCCGTGCCGTTCACGCCGACCTACGCCGAGTACATCTTCCTGAAGGGCCGGCGCGTGCTCTACGACCAGATGGCCTACCTGATCGCGCACTTCCCGCGCTCGAGCCCCCTGCACGGCCGCCTGCAGAAGCTGATGTCGTGAAAAAATAAATCAGATCTATTTTCAAAATAGATCTGATTTAATTTCCCCGTGATCTACCTGATCGACGCTTCCGTCTACGTCTTCCGGGCGTACTACTCCATGCCGCCCGACATGACGGACCGCGACGGCAACCCCGTGCACGCGCTGTTCGGCTTCGCCCGCTTCCTCGGCGACCTGATCGAGCGCGCCAAGCCGCAGTACATCGCGGTCGCGTTCGACGAGAGCCTGACGACCTCGTTCCGCAACCGCATCTATCCGGCCTACAAGGCGAACCGCGAGCCCGCGCCGCCCGACCTCAAGCTGCAGTTCGAGCGCTGCCGCGAGTTCTGCCGCCACATGGGCCTCGCGCACTTCGGCCACGACGAGTACGAGGCCGACGACATCATCGGCACGCTGCACGCGCGCTTCCGCCGCCAGGGCCACTGCACCACCGTCGTGACGCGCGACAAGGACCTCGCGCAGCTGATCCGCGAGGGCGACGTCTACTGGAACTACGCCGAGAACATCCGCCTGCGCCACTCCGAGATCGAGGAGCACTTCGGCGTCGCGCCCGAGCGCTATGCCGACTACCTCGCGCTCACCGGCGACGCGGTCGACAACATCAAGGGCGTGCCGGGCGTCGGCCCGAAGACCGCCGCCGCGCTGCTCAAGGCCTTCGCCTCGCTGGAGGAGATCTACGACAACCTCGAGGACGTGGCGCAGTTGCCGATCCGCGGCGCGTCGAAGCTGCCGGCGCGGCTCGCCGAGCATCGCGAGGCCGCGTTCCTCGCGCGCCGCCTCACCGAGATCGCGCGCGACATGCCGCTCGACTGCGAGCGCGACCATCTCGCCTGCCGTGGCCCCGACGTCGCCGCGCTGACCGAGTTCTTCGACCGGCAGAACTTCGGCCCGATGCTGCGGCGCCAGACCGAGCGGCTGGTGGCGCTCGCCGCCGCGGCCTCGGCCGCCGCGGGCGCGGGCACGGGCGCCGCCGCGACGTCCGCGCGCGGCTGAGGGCCGGCACCATGCGCGCGCCTCGTTCGCGGGCGAACTGACGTGGCCGGCCAGGACTACGGGCCGATCCCGGCCCGGCTCTACGGCCCGCGCCATTGGCCGGTGTGGCTCGCGGTCGGCCTGCTGCGCCTGCTAGCCACGTTCTCCTACGCGACGCTGGTGAAGCTGAGCGGCGCGCTCGGCGCGCTCGTCTATCGCCTGCCGCTGCCGCAGCGTCGCGTCGCGCGCCGCAACCTCGCGCTCTGCCTGCCGGAGCTGTCCGCCGACGAGCGCGAGCGCGTGCTGCGCGCGCACTTCCGCAGCGTCGGCATGACGGTGTGCGAGACCGCGCTGGCCTGGTGGACGCCCGGCGAGCGCATGCTCGCGCTGGCGCAGATCGAGGGCCTCGAGCACATCGACCGCGCGCGCGCCGCGGGCCGCGGCGTGATCCTGCTGGTCGCGCACTTCACCACGCTCGAGATGCAGGCCGCGTTCGTCGCCTATTCGCGCCCGCTGCACATCGTCTACAAGCCGTCGAAGGACGAGCTGGTCGACGCGATGATGCTGCGCCGCCGCGGCCGCGCCGCCGCCGGCATGATCTCGAGCCATTCGATCCGCGACATGATCAAGGCACTGAAGCGCGGCGGCATCGTCTGGTACTCGCCCGACCAGGCCTATCGCGGCAAGGGCGCCGAGATGGTGCCGTTCTTCGGCGTGCCGGCCGCGACCAACGTCTCGACCTCGCGGCTCGCGCGCCTCACCGGCGCGGTGGTGCTGCCGTACTTCCCCGAGCGCCTGCCCGGCGCGGCCGGCTATCGCGTGCGCATCGGCGCGCCGCTCGAGGGCATCCCGAGCGAGGACGCGGTCGCCGACACGCTGCGCTTCACGCGGATGGTCGAGGCGCACGTGCGGCGCATCCCGGAGCAGTACCTCTGGCTGCACAAGCGCTTCAAGGGCCTGTCGCCGGACTATCCGGACGTCTACGGCCGCCGGCCGCTGGATCGCGCCGCGGTGATCGCGGCCGCCGAGGCCTCGGCCACGACCCGGCCCAGTGCGGACGCGACCGGCCCGGAAGCCGGCGTCGGCAGCGGCGCCGACGCCGGATCCCGAGGCGCGGGCGGCCCACATTCGACGTAACGCGCCGTCCTGATGGCCGTGGCTGCAATCCGCTGCCTCGGCCCTGAGCTATCCTGAGCCGGGGTCCGGAGCAACGGCCCGAGCTGGATCGCCCGCCGCCCCCTGGCGCCGGCGCGCCGATCCGATGACGAAGTGCGGCGCAGATGCCGCGAGGGGATGACCGTGTCGAAGAAGAACATCGAATCCGTGCTGCTCGAGCAGCGCTCGTTCCGGCCGCCGAAGGCGTTCACCGCCCGCGCGCGGCTCAAGCCCGCCGACCTCGAGGCGCTGCACAAGCGCGCCGCCGCCGACCCGGTCGGCTACTGGAGCGAACTCGCGCGCGCCGAGATCCAGTGGAACAGGATGTTCACGGTGGGCCTCGACGATTCGAAGGCGCCGAACTTCCGCTGGTTCACCGACGGCGAGCTCAACGTCTCTTTCAATTGCCTCGACGTGCACCTCGCCGAGTACGGCCACCGCACCGCGATCCTGTTCGAGGGCGAGCCGGGCGACTCGCGCAGGATCAGCTACCGCGAGCTGCACGCCGACGTCTGCCGCTTCGCGAATGCGCTGAAGGCGCAGGGCATCCGCAAGGGCGACCGCGTCGTCATCTACATGCCGATGGTGCCCGAGGCCGTGGTCGCGATGCAGGCCTGCGCGCGCATCGGCGCGATCCACTCGGTGGTGTTCGGCGGCTTCTCGGCGCTGTCGCTGAAGGACCGCATCGAGGATGCCGGCGCGCGCTGCCTGATCACCGCCGACGCCGGCTGGCGCGGCGGCCAGAAGGTCGAGCTCAAGGCCGCGGCCGACAAGGCGCTGTCGATGGGCTGCAAGACCATCGAGACCGTGGTCGTGCTGAAGCGCACGGGACACGACGTGCCGATGGCCGAGAGCCGCGACCTCTGGTGGCACGACCTCGTCGCGGGCCAGTCGCCGGCCTGCGAGCCGGAGTGGGTCGATGCCGAGCATCCGCTGTTCCTGCTGTACACCTCCGGCTCCACCGGCAAGCCGAAGGGCATCCAGCATTCGAGCGCCGGGTACCTGCTCGGCGCCAAGCTCAGCAGCAAGTGGGTGTTCGACATCCACCACGACGACGTCTTCTGGTGCACCGCCGACGTCGGCTGGGTCACGGGCCACAGCTACGTCGCCTACGGCCCGCTCGCCGCGGGCGCGACGCTGGTGATGTACGAAGGCGCGCCGACCTTCCCCGACGGCGGTCGCTTCTGGAAGATCTGCGAGCAGTACGGCGTCACCATCTTCTACACCGCGCCGACCGCGATCCGCGCGCTGATGAAGCTCGGCGACGAGATCCCGGCGAAGTACGACCTGTCGAAGCTCCGCCTGCTCGGCAGTGTCGGCGAGCCGATCAATCCCGAGGCCTGGATGTGGTACCACCGCACGATCGGCAAGGAGCGCTGCCCGATCGTCGACACCTGGTGGCAGACCGAGACCGGCGCGATCATGATCTCGCCGGTGCCGGGCGTCACGGCCACCAAGCCCGGCTCCTGCACGCATCCGCTGCCGGGCATCTTCGCCGACATCGTCGACGACGAGGGCCATGCGGTGACGCGTCCCGACGCCGGCGGCTACCTCGTGATCCGCAAGCCCTGGCCGTCGATGCTGCGCACCATCTGGGGCGACAACGAGCGCTACGTGCGCACCTACTGGGAGAAGTTCCAGAACCGCTACTACGTCGCCGGCGACAGCGCGCACCGCGACAAGGACGGCTGCTTCTGGATCATGGGCCGCATCGACGACGTGCTGAACGTCGCCGGGCATCGGCTCGGCACGATGGAGATCGAGTCGGCGCTGGTCGCGCATCCGCGGATCGCCGAGGCGGCGGTGGTCGGGCGGCCGCACGAGATCAAGGGCGAGGCGGTGTCGGCCTTCGTCGTCTGCCGCGGCGCGCGGCCCGGTGCCGAGGCCGGCGCGCTCGCGAAGGAATTGCGCGACTGGGTCGGCGAGCAGCTCGGCGCGATCGCCAAGCCCGACGACATCCGCTTCGCCGACAACCTGCCGAAGACGCGCTCCGGCAAGATCATGCGCCGCCTGCTGCGCGCGATCGCGCGCGGCGACGAGATCACCGAGGACGTCTCGACGCTCGAGAACCCGGCGATCATCGACCAGCTGCGCGGGCCGCCGGCCGGCGCGACCGCTATCCCGGCGGGCGCGGCGACGAAGCCGCCGGGCGGTGCCGCGAAGCCCGCGGCGTCCGCCAGGCCGCGGGTCGAGTCCAAGGCCAGGGCCGTCACGAAGCCGAAGGCAAAGCCAACGGCAAAGGCGAAGGCCGGGCCGAAGGCGGCCGCGCAGCCGAAGTCGAAGGGCAGTGCGAAGGTCGCGTCGAAGGCCAGGGCGAAGACCAGCGCGAAGACCAAGACCAAGACCAAGACGAAGGCCAAGGCCAGGACCAAGCCAGGATCCCGGATCGAGCCAAGGAGCAAGTCGAAGTCCGCCGCCGGCGCCGGCCGGCGCGTGCGAAGTGAACGGAGCGACCCGATGACCCAGACCGCCGAACAGTTCGTCGCCGCGGCCCAGGCCGCGCGGCCCGACATCAAGATCGATCGCTACAAGGTGCGCAGCTTCGGCGGCTCCAAGGCGATGGCCGACATCATCATTCCGCTGATCCTCTCCGGCGAGAAGACCGGCACCTTCGCGCTCGCCGCGGAGTTCGACGCCGATCCGGCGCGCGCGCCGCGGCTCGGGGACTGGTACGTCGTCACCTGGTGGGAGGGCCCGCCGGCGCTGATCTATCGCGTCACCGAGGTCGAACTGGTGCCGTTCGAGGGCATCAACCACCAGCACGTGCAGGTCGAAGGCCCCAACGCGCGCGACGTGCAGGTGTGGCGCGACATCCACTGGCCGTACTTCGGCGGCATGATGAAGCGGATGGGCAAGGAGCCCTCGATGCAGATGCCGGTGTACTTCCATCGTTACGACGTGGTGTATCCGGAGCCGCCGCTGAAGCGGGGCTGAGCGCGCCGCGCTGCGCAGCGTCGGAGCAAGGTGCGCGGCCGCTGCGCGCCGCGCGCAGTCACCTGCGCCAGTCGCCGCGATGGTGCCTATTTCGGCTTCGAGGCCAGGAACCTCGTGCGCGCTGCGACCGCGGTGTCGGTGAAGTCCGAGAACACGCCGTCGACGCCGAGCGCGAAGAACTGCAGGTATTCGGCGACCGGGTCGCCGCCGTAGTCGGCGGCGAGATGCTTCGGCTCGTTGCGGAAGGTCCAGGGGTGCACCGCGAGGCCGGCGGCATGCGCCCACTCGACGAAGCGACTCGGTGCGATCGTGCGCCGTCGTGATTCCTCGACGGCGTCCGGCGTCACCACCCGCGCGCCGACCAGGTGGCGCTTCCACGGGCCGATGCCGTCGGCATAGCGCGCGACGGCCGCGAAACTCGCCGGCGCGTCGAAACTCGTGGGCGGCAGCTCGGCCGGGAACAGCTTGCAGCCGCCATCGGCCTGCCAGCGTTTCGCCGGCGTCACGCGGCCTTCCGGCGTGAGCTCGCCGCCATCGACCAGCTGGATGAGGCGCACGCCGGTGCGCTCGCGCAGCCAGCGCAGGTTGCCGGCCTCGAACGACTGGATGAACACCGGCGATTCGCGCGTGGTCCAGCCCGCCCTCTGCAGCGCGGCGAGCAGCACCGGCTCGAGCGCGAGCCCCTGCTCGCAATGCCAGGTCGGGTGCTTGGTCTCGGGATAGATGCCGATGGTGCGGCCGCGCGCCGCGGACTCGCGCTGCGCGAGCTCGATGATCTCCTC
The DNA here is from genome assembly GCA_037367405.1 of Ottelia alismoides. Lineage (NCBI taxonomy): Eukaryota > Viridiplantae > Streptophyta > Magnoliopsida > Alismatales > Hydrocharitaceae > Ottelia > Ottelia alismoides. The sequence goes on along the minus strand of JAZKJV010002646.1, from coordinate 16,628 downwards.
GAGCGTCGGCACCGGGAAGCGACCGTCGAACTCGCGCGGTCGGTCGGCGCGCGGCTGCACGGCGCGCAGCGTGCGCAGCTCGGCGAGGGTGAAGTCTGTGGTGAACCAGCCGTCCATCTCGACGCCGTCGACCAGTGCCTTGCGGCGCCGCGCCGCGAACTCCGGATGGCGCGCGACGTCGGTGGTCTCGGCGATGTTCGGCTCGTGGCGCGCGACCAGGTGGCCGTCGCGGGTCGCGACCAGGTCCGGCTCGATGAAGTCGGCGCCCAGCTCGATCGCGAGACGATAGGACTCGAGCGTGTGCTCGGGCCGGTAGCCCGAGGCGCCACGATGCGCGATCACGATCGGGCCCGCGGCCGCGCGGCCCCGCGGCGACGGAGACGCGGCTTCATTCTCTACGCCCAAGGCCTGTCCTCCGGACAGCAGGATGATCAGCAGCGCCGCGAGTCTTTGCATCTGCAGACTCTAACCGGCGCCAGGTTGCAATCGTGTGGCCGCCGGTGCGGCGCACGGCGCGCACCGCGCCGGGCGGCTGCCCCAATCTGCCATCTTTGCCGCCCGGATGCGCCCCGGTTCGCATCGTAGACTGCGCGCCATGAACGACGAAACGCTGTTGCGCAGGGTCTTCGGCCGGCTCGACTGGCAGCCGCCGCCATGGTGGCGGCCGATCGCCGCCAGGGTCGATCGCGGCGTCGGCTGGGCGGCCGCGAATCGTGCCCGCGCGGCGGGGCTGGGCGCGGCGCTGGTCGCCGCCGGCGCGCTCGCGCTCGGCGGCGCGTGGTGGTGGCAGACGCGGCCGCGGCCGGTCTACCTGCCGCTCGAGGTCGAGGCGCCGGCAGCGCGCGACCTCACCGACCGCGAGTCGAAGCCCGCGCCGCTGCGGCTGCGCTTCGGCGAGGGTGCTGCGCCGCTGGCGGCAATAGGCGCGCGCGTCGACAGCGTGGTGCGGCTGTCGCCGGCGTTCGCCGGCCACTGGCGCTGGGAGGACGAGACCACGCTGCTGTTCGAGCCGGAAGGCGACTGGCCGGTGGGGCAGCGCTACGTGGTCGAGCTGCAGCGCGGCGCGCTGCGCGAGGGCGCAAGGCTCGAGTCGACGCGGATCGATTTCGCCTCGGCGGCGTTCACCGCCGGCTTCGACAAGGCCGAGTTCTACCAGGACCCGGTCGATCCGCGCGCGCGGCGCGTGGTCGCGACGCTGCGCTTCTCGCATCCGGTCGACGCGGCGAGCCTCGAGCGCGGCCTGCGGCTTGCGGCCGGCCGCGACGCGCGCGCGCTCAGCGTGACCTACGACGAGAAGCGCGTGCGCGCCTACCTGCAGTCGGCGAACCTCGAGCTGCCGGACCAGCCGCTCGAGCTCGAGCTGCGCATCGACGCCGCGGTGCGCTCGGCGCTCGGCGGCCCGGCGCTCGGCGAGCCCCGCTCGATCAAGGTGACCGTGCCCGGGCGCTACAGTCTCGCGATCGACGACGCCAGCGCCGGCTACGTCACCAATGCCCGCTACGAGAGCGAGCAGGTGCTGACGCTGACGGTGAACGCCGGCACCGCGCCGGCCGAGCTCGCGCGCCGCGTGCGCGCCTGGCTGCTGCCCGAGCAGCATCCGGACAAGCCGCCGGCGCAGGATGGCCGGCCGTTCGACTGGAACACGCCGGCGCTGGTCGCGGACGAGATCCTCGCCGCCTCGACGCGGGTCGAGCTCGCCGCGGTCGAGTCGGCCGACGAGCATCCGCTGCTGCACGCGTTCCGCTTCCGTGCCCCCGCCGGCCGCCATCTCTACGTGCGCGTCGAGGCGGGCCTCGAATCCTTCGGCGGTCGTGCGCTGGCGCGGCGCTGGGACGCGACGCTCGCGGTGCCGCAGCCGCCGCGCGAGGTGAAGCTGCTGCAGGGCGGCTCGCTGCTGTCGCTGCGCGGCGAGCGCAAGCTCGGGCTCTACTCGCGCGACCTGCCGGCGCTGCGCTACGAGGTCGGCCGCATCGCGCCCGACCGCCTCTACCTGCTCGCGACCCAGGCCGATGGCGCCTTCGGCGACCCGCAGTTCAACGGCTGGGAGCCTGTCGTTCGACGACCTCTCCGAGGTGGAGTCGCAGGTGCAGGCCGTGCCGCCAGCGGCCGGGCCGGGCCGGCCGCAATACCACGGCTTCGATCTAACGCCCTATCTCGCGCCGCAGGGCCGGCAACGCACCGGCGTGTTCTTCGTGCGCGTCGAGGGCTGGGATCCGGTGCAGAAGCGCGCGCTCGAGGCGCGCGACCAGCGGCTGGTGCTGGTCACCGACCTCGGCATCGTGGTCAAGCGCGCGGTCGACGGCAGCGAGGACGTGTTCGTGCAGTCGGTGTCGCGCGGCGAGCCGGTGGCCGGCGCGATCGTGCAGCTGCTCGGCCGCAACGGCCTCGCACTCGCGACGCGCAGCACCGATGCGCAGGGCCGCGCGCAGCTGCCGTCGTTCCGCGACGCGCAGCGCGAGCGCGAGCCCGCGCTCTATCTGGTGCGCAAGGACGAGGACGCGGCCTTCCTGCCGGTGCGCCGCGGCGACCGGCTGCTCGACCTGTCGCGCTTCGACGTCGGCGGCGTCTCGAACGCGGCCGAGGCCGGCCAGCTGTCCGCCTACCTGTTCTCGGATCGCGGCATCTACCGGCCCGGCGACGAGATCAAGATCGGCCTGATCGTGCGCGCCGCCGACTGGGCGCAGCCGCTGGAAGGCCTGCCGCTCGAGGCGGTGATAACCGACCCGCGCGGCCAGGTGGTGCGGCGCCAGCGCCTGCGTCTCGGGGCGAGCGGCTTCGAGGAACTCGCGCATCCGACTGGCGAAGCCTCGCCGACCGGGGCCTGGGACGTCGCGCTCTACATCGTCAAGGACGGCGCGCCGCAGGCGCGGATCGGCGGCACCACGGTCAACGTGCAGGAGTTCCTGCCGGACCGCATGAAGCTCGCGTTGCGCTTCTCGACCGAGCGCGAGGCCGGCTGGGTGTCGCCGCAGGACCTCTCGGCGAACGTCGAGCTGAAGACGCTGTTCGATTCGCCCGCCGGCGGGCGCCGCGTCACCGGCACGCTGCGCCTGACGCCGCGCCTGCCGCAGTTCGCGGCCTGGAAGGACTGGCAGTTCGCCGACCCCGCCAAGGCGAACAAGAGCTTCGAGGATGCGCTGCCCGAGACCACGACCGACGCCGACGGCGCCGCGACGCTGCCGCTCGGGCTGCAGCGCTTCGAGCCCGGCACCTATTCGCTGCAGCTCGTGGTGCAGGCCTTCGAGGCGGGCGGCGGGCGCGGCGTGACGCAGGCGCGCACGCTGCTGGTCTCGGGCCAACCGTACCTCGTCGGCCTCAAGGGCGACGGCGACCTCGGCTACGTCACCCAGGGCACGGCGCGCACGGTGCAGGTGGTCGCGCTCGATCCGGCCTTGCAGCCGGTCGCGGCGAACGGCCTCGTCGCGGCGATCGTCGAGCGGCGCTACGTGTCGGTGCTCGAGCGCCAGGACGACGGCACGCTGCGCTACGAGAGTCGCCTGAAGGAAATCCCGGTCGAGGCACAGCCGCTGGCGCTGGGCGCGGCGCCCGCGACCCGCAGGCTGCCGACCGCCACGCCCGGCGACTATGCGCTGGTGGTGCGCGACGCCACCGGCCGCGAACTGAACCGCATCGGCTATTCGGTCGCGGGCGACGGCAACGTCGCGCGCCGCATGGACCGCAATGCCGAGCTCGAACTGCGCCTGGCGAAGAGCGAGGTCGCGCCCGGCGAGGAACTCGAGGTCTCGATCCGGGCGCCGTTCGCCGGCACCGGGCTCATCACCATCGAGCGCGAGCGCGTGCACGCGTTCAAGTGGTTCCGTGCCGACGGCAGCGCGAGCGTGCAGCGCATCCGCGTGCCCGAGGGCTTCGACGGCAACGGCTATGTCAGCGTCGCGTTCGTGCGCGACCCGAACTCCGCCGAGGTGTTCGCGAGCCCGCTGTCCTGGGGCGTGGTGCCGTTCTCGGTCGACCTCGGTCGCCGCCGGCTCGAGGTGCAACTCGAGGCGCCGGCGCAGCTGCGGCCCGGCGATACGCTCGAGCTCGCGTACAGGGCCAGCCGTCGCAGCCGGATCGTGGTGTTCGGCGTGGACGAGGGCATCCTGCAGGTCGCCGGCTGGCGCAATCCCGATCCGCTCGGCTTCTTCTTCGAGAAGCGCGCGCTCGAGGTCGACACGCGCCAGATCCTCGACCTGCTGCTGCCGGAGTTCCAGGCGCTGATGCAGGCCGCGCCCGGCGGCGACGCCGAAGGTGGCGGCGCGAAATACCTGAACCCGTTCAAGCGCCGGCGCGACCAGCCGGTGGTGTTCTGGTCCGGCCTGGTCGACGCCGGCCCCGAAGGCGGCCGCTACCGCTACGTCGTGCCCGACACCTTCAACGGCTCGATGCGCCTGGTCGCGGTGGCGGTCGCGGCCGACGGCATCGGCGTCGCCGCCTCGCAGCTGGTGTCGCGCGGCGATTTCGTGATCCTGCCGAATGCGCCGCTCGCAGTCGCGCCCGGCGACGAGTTCGAGCTGACCGCGGGCGTCACGCGCAACCTCGCCGAGGGACCGGCGGCGCTCGATGTCGTGACGCGGCTCGAGGCCTCGGAGCACTTCGAGGTGCTGGGCGCGCGGCAGGTGACGACGCCGATCGGCGTGGCGCGCGAGGCGGTGGTGCGCTTCCGCGTGCGCGCCAGGCAGGCGCTCGGCTCCGGCTCGCTGCGCCTGGTGGCGAGCGCCGGCGCGCGCCGCGCCAGCGCCACGGCGACGGTGAGCCTGCGGCCCGCAGGCGTGTTCCAGGCGCAGCTGCAGTCGGGCTCGTTCGACGGCGGCAGCGCCGAGGTGCCGCTGGCGCGCCGCCTGCGGCCCGAGCAGCGGCGCCTCGACGCGAGCCTCGCGACCTCGCCGCTCGCGATCGCCGGCGGACTCGAGGCCTGGCTCGCCGAATACCCGTACGGCTGCACCGAGCAGCTGGTATCGCAGGCGCTGCCGGCGACGCTGCTGGCCGCGCGGCCCGAGCTCGGCCGCACCAACCTCGCGGCCGCGCCGGAGCGCTGGGCGCGACTGCTGGTGGAACTGCGCGCGCGGCAGAACGCCGACGGCGGCTTCGGCTACTGGCCCGCCGACGCGGACGCCGCGCCCTACGCCAGCGTCTATGCACTGCACGCGCTGGTCGAGGCGCAGCAGCGCGGCGCAGCCGCGCCGCGCGACGTGCTCGAGCGTGGCGGCGCCTGGCTCGCCGGCTTCGCCGCGGGCGACGACGGCGGACTCGCGCGCGAACGCAGTCGCGCCTATGCGATCTACGTGCTGACGCGGATGTCGCGCGTCGCCTCGAACCTCGCCAACGCCGAGGTCGAGCGGCTCGACGCGCGCCTCGGCAAGCGCTGGCGCGGCGACATCACCGCCGCCTGGCTCGCCGCGGCCTACCAGTCGATGCGCCAGTCGGCGCCGGCGCGCGAGCTGATCGCCGGCGTGCGCTTCGCCGATCCGGCGCGTCCGTGGAATCCCGAGGCGGCCGGCGAGGCCGACGGCTATGCCTACACGGCGGCGGTGCACGACGCGCAGCTCGCCTTCCTCCTGGCGCGGCACTTCCCCGAGCGGCTGCGCGACGCGGCGCCGCAGGCGCTCGCCGCGCTGACCCGCGAGCCGCGCGCCGGCCACAGCACCGCCTCGGCGGCCTGGACGGTGCTGGCGCTCGACGCCTGGGCCGCGGCCACCGAGGCCGCCGGCACGCCGCCCGCGCTGTCGATCGAGACGAAGCTGGCCGACGGCGCGACGCGTCCGCTCGAGACGCGCGGCACGACGGTGCGCCGCGCGAGCTTCGGCGCCGATGCCGTGGCGCTGCGCTTCGGCGCGCCGCGCGGCACGCGTGCCTACTGGAGCGCGACGCTCGCCGGCTACGACACCGAGCCGCCGCGCACCGAGCTGCGCCAGGGCCTCGAGATCGTGCGCGACTACCTCGGTGCCGACGGCAAGCCGGCGCAGCGGATTCGCCAGGGCGACGAACTGACGGTGCGGCTGCGTTTCCGCAGCCTGGACCAGCGCGCGTTCTGGGACGGCGTGGTCGTCGACCTGCTGCCGGGCGGCTTCGAGCCGGTGCTCGACCAGCAGCCGGGTGCGGGGCAGGGTGCCGCCGGCTGGTCGCCGGCCCATGTCGACGTGCGCGAGGACCGCGTGGTCGCCTTCGGCGCGATCGAACCCAGCGCGCGCGAATTCACCTACCGCATCCGTGCCACGACCGCGGGGCGTTTCGTGGTGCCGCCGGCCTATGCCGAGTCGATGTACGACCCGGCGTTGCAGGCGCGCGCCGCGGCCGCGCAGCTCGTGGTCGAGGCGCGCTGAGGCGGCCGCCGTGCGCCTGCGTCGCCCCGGGCTCGTCGTCGCGCTGGCTTGCTGCGCCGCGCTGCTGCTTGCGCTGGCGGCGTTGCGGCTCGCGCCGCGCGAGCCGCTGCTGGCACGCTACCCGGCCTCGACCGCGGTCTACGACCGCCACGGCACGCTGCTGCGCCTGACGCTCGCCGCCGACGGCCGCTACCGGCTGCCGGTGCCGCTCGAGGCGATCGAGCCGCGCCTGGTCGAGGCGGTGCTGCTGCACGAGGACCAGCACTTCTTCCTGCACCCGGGCATCAACCCGTTCGCGATGCTGCGCGGCGGCTGGCACAGCTTCGTGCTGCGCGACCGGCGCCTCGGCGCCTCGACCATCAGCATGCAGCTGGCGCGCCGGATCCACGGGCTCGAGTCGCGCACGCCCGCCGGCAAGCTCGCGCAGATCGGCCATGCGCTCGCGCTCGAGGCGCGTTACTCGAAGCGCGAGATCCTCGAGGCCTACCTCAACCTCGTGCCCTACGGCGGCAACGTCGAGGGCGTCGGCGCGGCGAGCCTGGTCTACTTCCGGCACGACGCGGCGCGCCTGACGCTGGCCGAGTCGCTGGCGCTCGCGGTCGTGCCACAGAGCCCGGCGCGGCGCAGGCCCGCGCCCGGCAACGCCGAGCTCGCGGCGGCGCGCGCGCTGCTGTACGCGCGCTGGCGCGAGCGCCACGCGGTGTCGGCGGTCGACGCCGCGGCGCTCGCCGCGCCGCTCGCGGTGGCCGCGCCGCGCGAGCTGCCGTTCGCGGCGCCGCACGCGGTGCAGGCGCTGCTGGCGCAGCCCGCAGCCGCGACGCGCACCCGGCTCGACACCACGCTCGACCTGCGCACCCAGCGCCTGCTCGAGCGCCAGCTGCGCGGCTACGTCGCGCGCCAGCGCCGCGTCGGCGTCAGCAACGCCGCGGCGCTGCTGGTCGACGTGCGCGACCTCTCGGTCGTGGCCAGCGTCGGTTCGGTGGACTTCGCCGATCCCGCGATCGCCGGCCAGGTCGACGGCACGCGCGCGCGCCGTTCCCCCGGCTCGGCGTTGAAGCCGTTCATCTACGGGCTCGCCTTCGAGCAGGGCCTGCTGCACCCGATGACGGTGCTGAAGGATGCGCCGCAGGCCTTCGGTGCGCAGTCGCCGGAGAACTTCGACGGCGAGTTCGCCGGTCCGCTGACCGCGCAGGACGCGCTGGTGCGAAGCCGCAACGTGCCGGCGGTCGCGGTCGGCCTGCAGCTGCGCGCGCCTGGCCTGCTGCAGTTGCTGCGCGACGGCGGCGTCGAAAGGCTCGCCGACGCGCGCCACTACGGGCTGTCGCTGTACCTCGGCGGCGCCGAGGTGACGATGCGCGAGCTCGCGGCGTTGTACGCGATGCTCGCCAACGGCGGCCGCTGGGCCCCGCTGCGCGACGAACTCGCGGCGGGCGTCGCCGCGGGCTCCAGCGCCGGCAGCGATGCGGGCCACGGCACCGCCGCGAGCGCGGGCGCGGGCACCGACCCCGACGCGTCGCTCGCGGATCCGCCGGGGCGCCGGCTGCTGGGCGAGTCCGCCGCCTGGGTCACGCTCGACATGCTGGCCGGCAACCCGCGGCCGGCGCAGGCCTTCGCCAACGGCGCGATCCGTGCGCGCGGCCCGGTGTACTGGAAGACCGGCACGTCGAACGGCTTCCGCGACGCCTGGACCGCCGGCGTGTTCGACCATTACGTGCTCGTGGTCTGGATCGGCAACTTCGACGGCCGCCCGAACCCGGCGTTCGTCGGCGTGCAGGTGGCGGCGCCGCTGTTCTTCGAGGTCGTCGATGCACTGCGCGCGGGCCGCGCGCCCGGCGAGCCCGACCGGCCGGCGTTCATGCTGCGCCCGCCCGGCGAGCTGCGCCGCCTCGAGGTCTGCGCGGCCTCCGGCGACCTGCCGAACGCCTGGTGCCCGCAGCGCGTGCCCACCTGGTACCTGCCGGGCGTCTCGCCGATCCGTGTCAGCACGCTGCACCGCGCGCTGCGCGTCGACCGTCGCAGCGGCATGCTCGCCTGCGACGACGCGCCGGATTCGCAGGTGCGCGTCGAGGTGTTCGAGGCCTGGAGCTCGGACATGCTCGAGCTGTTTGAGCGCGCCGGGCTGCCGCGGCGGCGGCTACCGGCCGCGGACCCGCGCTGCGCCGGCACCATGCAGGCCGCCGCCACGGCGTCGGATCGCGGCGTCGCGCATGCGCCCGAGATCACCTCGCCGCTCGACGGCGTCGCCTACCTGCTGCGCGACGCGGACGCCGCCGCTGCGACGGCGGCGCCGTCGCTCGCGCTGCGCGCCACCAGCGACGCCGCCGCCGAGTCCCTCTACTGGTTCGTCGACGACGCGTTCGTCGGGCGCGCGGCGCGCGGCGCGGGCCTCGAGTGGCGACCGCGCGCGCCCGGACGCTACCAGGTGCGCGTGGTCGACGACGCCGGGCGCGCCGCGCGGCGCGAGCTCGTGGTGGCGCGCGCGCCCTGATCGCCCGCAATGCGCGTTGGCACGCTGATTGCTGCTCAGCGGCTGTCCATCATCGCCATCGTGGCGCCACAGGAGCAGTCATGCCTGAGAAGCGAACCATGCAGAGAGCCCGTCGCGATCGGCGCGCGGGCAAGGCCGCGAGCACGCAGGCCGGCGAGTTCGTGCGCGAGGAGATCCATCACGTGAGGGAGGGCAAGCACGGCGCGCGTTCGGCGAAGCAGGCGATCGCGATCGGCCTGTCGAAGGCGCGACGCGCCGGCGTCAAGGTCGGCGGTGGCCGGCGCGGCAGGAAGTCCGCGACCGCGCGCGGTGCGAGCGGTGCGCGCGCAGGCGAGCACGCGCGCGCTGCGTCCGCGAAGGTCGCGGTGCGGCCTCGCATCGCGCGCTGTCGCGACAGGGGCGCAAGGCCGCGAGCCGCCGCCCGCCGTCGCGGCGGTCCGCGTCGGCGCGCCGCGCCGCGAACACGCGCGGCGCCGCCGGCCGCTCGGCCGCGGCGCGCAAGGCGGCGCGCACCCGGCGGGAGCACCGCGCCGGCGCCTGAGGCGCGATCCGCGATCCCCGGCACGCACGTCGCGCGCGGCGGCGTGCCGGGGACAACCGGCCTCCCGGCCCCGGCCGGAACCTGAAAATCCTGCTGCCGCGTTGCAGCTTTTGCCGGCGCGCCGGCGTGCGCAGCGCGGACCCCGGCGCCGGTCGCGGCTTGCACGCGCGTGCAGCGGCCGGCAAGATCGGTGCCCGCAGCGGCATGGAGCCGCTGCCAGCAGGCCCGCCACCGGGCCCACGACGCACGCACCCGGCGCCGCCGGGATCGAGCCAGGGAGAGCACGCGCCATGCCCGCATCCGCTTCCGGTCACGCCGGTTCCATCACGGCGTCGCGGCTTCATCCAGGCCGGTTCCGCCGTCGCGGTCGCCGGCGCCACCAGCGCCTGTTCGAAGGGGGACGACGTGAAAGTTCGACCGGAAGGCGTGCCGCTCAGCGCCTACACCAAGAAGACCACGACCGACGAGGTGCTTGCGGGCATCGACCTCGCCGGCAAGACGGTGCTCGTCACCGGCGCGACTTCCGGCCTCGGGCTCGAGTCGATGCGCGCGCTCGCCGCGCGCGGCGCCAGCGTGATCGGCACCGGCCGGACGCTCGCCAAGGCGCGCGAGGCCTGCGCCAGCGTCGGCGCGCGCTGCACGCCGCTCGAATGCGAGCTGGAGAGCCTCGACTCGGTGCGCGCCTGCGCCGACGCCGTGCGCGCGCTCGGCGTGCCGCTCGACGTGCTGATGCTGAACGCCGGCATCATGTCGCTGCCCAAGCTCGAGCAGGTGCGCGGCCTCGAGAAGCAGTTCGCCGTGAACCACCTCGGCCACTTCCTGCTGGCGCACCGCCTGCTCGAGCAGGTGAAGGCCGCGCCGCAGGGCCGCGTGGTCACGCTGAGCAGCTCGGCCTACAAGTGGGCGCCGCCCGCCGGCATAGAGTTCGACAACCTCTCGGGCGAGCGCGAGTACGACGGCAACAAGGCCTACGGCATCGCCAAGACCGCGAACGGCCTGTTCTCGATCGAGCTCGCGCGGCGCCTCGCCGGCACCAACGCCACTTCGAACTCGGTGAACCCGGGCGCGGCCAACACCAACCTGATGCGCCAGCTGCCCGCGTGGCAGCGCAACCTGTTCACGCCGATCGCCAAGTTCCTGGTCAAGAGCGTCGAGGCCGGCGCATCCACGCAGTGTTATGTCGCGACCGCCCCGGCGCTCGCCAAGGTCAGCGGTCACTACTTCGAGGACTGCAACCCGGTGGTTCCGGCCGGGCAGATGACCAACGCGGCGCTGGCCCAGCAGCCTCTGGGCGAAGTCCGAGGAGCTCTGCGCCGGCTACCTCGCCTGAGCCGCCGCGGGGCGCGCCGTCACTGATCCAGGTCATTCCCGCGCTCGCCGGGGCCGCCGGCGTTGCACCGACGAGACGGCTCGGGCGCGCGGTTGCACACGCGTGCAACAGCCGCCATCATGGGTTCGCATGAAGCCCCGCACGCGCCGTCTGCCGCCAGGTCCACGCCAGTGAGCGCCCCACGCCGCGTCGCGATCTTCGGCGCCTCCTCGGGCATCGGCATCGAGCTCGCACGGCGCCTCGCGGCGCAGGGCACGCCGGCGCTGGCCGTGACGCGCAGCGGCGCCTCGGCGGCGCTGGCCGCCGCGGGCGCGGCGCTGGCGCGCGGCGACGTGCTGCAGCGCGCCGACGTCGAGCGCGTGCTCGCCACCGTGCCGCGGCCCGATGCGCTGGTGAGCCTGGTCGGCGGCCGCCCGTTCCGCAAGGACCCGCCGCCCGACTGGGACGGCAACCGCAACCTGATCGACGCGGCCCGCGCCGCCGGCATCCGCCGCTTCGTGCTGGTGAGCTCGATCGGCGCCGGCGGCAGTCGCGCCGCGGCGCCCTGGATCGCGCGCCTGGTGCTCGGCCGCTTCATGGCGCTGAAGACCCAGGCCGAGGACTACCTGCGTGCCTCGGACCTCGACTGGACCATCGTCCGCCCGGGCCACCTGACCGACCAGCCGCCGAACGGGCGCGGCGCGCTGCTCGAGGACGAGACCGTCTCTGGGGCGATCCCGCGCGCCGACGTCGCGGCGCTGGTCGAGCGCGTGCTGGGGGACGCCGGCACCGTGCGCCGCACCTACGCGGCGATCACGGCCCGCCCACTGAGCCGCGCACTGCGCCGCACGCCGCGCCCATGGCCGTCTCCGCCACGTCCGCTACCGACGCCGCCACCGCCGACGCGGTGCTGGCCGGTCGCGTGCCCTGGCTGGCGCGCCTCGCCTACAGCCTCGGCAACGCCTGCGAGACCATCCTCGGGCGCTCGTTCGAGCTGTTCGTGCTGTTCTACTACACGCAGATCAAGGGCGTGCCCGGCACGGTCGCCGGGCTCGCGATCCTTGTCGCGATGCTGGTCGACGCGCTGATCGACCCGCTGGTCGGCTCGTATTCCGACAGCCTGAAGTCGCGCTTCGGCCGGCGCCACGCGCTGATGTATGCGGCGGCGCTGCCCTCGGCGCTGTTCTTCGTGCTGCTGTTCGCGCCGCCGGCGGGCCTCGGCGCCGCCGCCCTCGGCGCCTGGCTCGCGTTCGCGGCGATCGGCCTCAGGGTCTCGATCACCTTCTTCCACATCCCGTGGTCGGCGCAGGTGGCCGAGCTCTCGACCGACGCGCACGAGCGCCTGACGCTCGCCGTGTGGCGCAACCTCGCGCAGGTGGCGGCGCAGTTCGGCATCGTCGCGCTCGCCTTCGACGTGTTCTTCAAGGCCACGCCCGCATATCCGCGCGGCCAGGAGAACCCGGCCGCCTACCTGCCGTTCGCGCTCGCGGTCGGCGCGGCGATGATCGTCATCATCGTGCTGTCGGCGGCCGGCACGCGCGCGCGCATGAAGCAGGTGGAGGCGGCGCAGCCGGCCGCGCCGCAGCGCTTCTCGCTGCGCGCGCTGCTGCCGGCCTGGCGCGACATGATCTTCGGCTTCGCGAACTTCCGTGCCTTCTTCTTCGCGGGATTGTTCCTGCTGACCGCGGCGTCGATGTTCAACGCCATGACGCTCTGGCTCGGCAGCTACTACTGGGGACTCGACCCGGCAGAGATCAAGCAGTGGCAGTTCGCCTTCATCCTCGGCGCGCTGCTCACCATGGCCGGCGGCTTCGTGCTGTCGGTGCCGGCGGGCCGCGCCTGGGTGCAGCGCATGCAGCCGGCCAAGCTGATGCGCTGGTGCATCGCCGTCGGCGTCGCGCTCTGGGCGGGCCCGATGCTGCTGCGCGAGCTCGGCCTGGTCGAGGCGCGCGGCGCGGCGGCGCTGCCGCTGCTGCAGTGGACCAACGGCCTCGCCGGCTTCACGCTCGGCGTGGTGCAGATCGTCTCGGCGCTGATCTCGGCCGAGACCGCCGAGGAGTACGAGGGCCGCACCGGCCTCAAGGCCACCGCGATGCTGTTCGGCTTCGTGTTCCTGTCCATGAAGACCGCGAGCGGCCTCGGCAAGATGCTCGCCGGCGTCACGCTCGACGCGATCGCGTTCCCGACCACGCAGGGCGCGGCGGTCGACGCCACGGCCGCGCAGCTCTCGGCGCTCGGCTGGGCCTGCGTGCTGGTGCTGCTGGTGCTCGGCGCGATCGCGCTCGCGACGTTCGCGCCGTATCGCTCGCGGCCGGTCGCGATCGTCGCCGGCGGCAGCGACGGCGCGGCCGCCAAAGGCGGCGTGCCGGGCCATGACCCGAGTCCGGGCGCTGGCCCGAGCCTGAGCCCGGGTCCGACGCCGATCGCCCTGAATTCGCCGAAGTCCTGACGGAGAACCCCATGAGCAACCTCGAGCAGTCCGTCTACCCGCGCGGCAAGATCGCGGGCCCGTTCCCGGCGCTGACCTCGCGCCCCGACGAGGCCTACATCGACTTCATCGCCGACGCGCGCAACTTCCTGCTGCACGCGCAGCAGTACCCGATCGCCGACTACAGCAGGAAGCTGCTCGGCGAGGCCGGCATCGGCATGTCGCCGGATCCCGCCAACACAAGGCGCGCGATCGACGTGCTGATGCAGGACCCGGCGGTCAAGACCTACTACCGAGTCAAGCGCAGCCTGCAGGAAGCGTTCTGGAACCGCGTGCTCGAGTCCTATGGCGCGAACCGCGCAAAGATCCTCGAGGCCTTCGACGCCGCCGACCACATGGGTCCCGGCAGCGTCAGCTACGACGCCAAGAAGCCGCTGCCCGACTATGCCCGCGTCGAGATCCACCTGCAGCCGGGCGGCTACTGCTTCGAGCCGCTCGCCGGATGCTCTACGACTACGGCCTGAAGGTGTTCATGGGCGGCGCCGCCGACCACGACTTCGTCGCCAAGATGGGCGCGCGCGCCGCGGCCGCGCCGGCCGACGGCAAGGTCCGGCGCATCCTCGACCTCGGCTGCAGCGCCGGCGCGACGACCACCGCGTTGAAGGCCGCGCACCCACAGGCCGAGGTGCACGGCATCGACCTCAGCGCGCCGATGGTGCGCTACGCGCACCTGCGCGCGATGCAGCAGGGCTCCGACGTGCACTTCCACCAGATGAACGCCGCGCAGCTCGAGTTCCCCGACGGCCACTTCGACATGGCACTCGCGATGCTGCTGTTCCACGAGACGCCGGTGCCGGTGGCGCGCCGGATCCTGGAGGAGGCGTTCCGCGTGCTGCGCCCCGGCGGCACGCTGACCGTGCTCGACTTCTCCGGGGACAGGAAGCGCGACGTCTACGTGATGCTGTTCGCCGAGCTCGACGGCTCGGACAACGGCGAGCCCTTCATCCCGCCGTTCGTGCGCTCGAACATCGAGGACGTGATCCAGGAGGTCGGCTTCGAGCTGAAGTCCTACGATCCCGCCAAGGCCCTGACCGCCGGCCGCATCGCGGTGAAGCCGTGAGCGCGTCGAACGCGTCGCCGGGCGAGAAGGCCGGCACGACCGCGACCGCGGACGCCAAGGCAGCCGCGGCGCCGGGCGCCGGAGCGCCGCACACCACGCTCTCGGCCGACGAGGCGAAGTGGCGCGACGAGTTGCCCGGCTACACGCGCGGCAACCCGGTCTATTTCGAGAACGAGGTGATCGACCACCTGCTCGGCATCGTGCTCGAGCTCGGTGCCGAACTCTGGACGCTCCGCGACCGACAGGCCTTCACCGAGGAGCTGCTGCGCGAGCACGGCATCGACCTCGGCACGCGGCTGCAGCAGGGGCCGCCCGAGCGACGCGCTGCAGGCGAGCCTCAAGGCCGAGCGCGAGGCGATGATCAAGCGGATCTACGGGCGACTCTACTCGCGCTACGGCGGCGACAAGGCCGACCTCAAGCCCGCGATGTAGCGGCGCGCCGGCCGGCGGGCGCGGCTGCGGTGGCGCGGCTCGACCCCCCACGGCCCCAGCGCCGCTTCCCTCCCGCATCGCTGCCGCCGCCCGTCCTCCTGTCGGACGAGTGTCGAAAAGCAGGCCGGCACCGCGACCCACCGGATTCCCCTCAAGAGTATGTTGCGGGGAAAACAGAATCCGGAGCGCTCGCGATGCGAACGCAACTTGGACGACGGGGACGTGCGGCATCGATGGCATCGCTGGGCGTGGCGGCGCTGTGCGTCGTCGGCGCATGCACGCAGCAGGTGCCGCGACCTGCGGCGACGCCAGCGACGGCGCCCGCGACCGAAGCGGCCGCGCCCCCGCGCAGCCGCATCTTCATCGATCCGCAGACCGGCCAGCCGCGCGAGCCCAGCCCGCAGGAGCTCGCCGCGGCCGCCGAGGCGGAAGCGAAGGCCGCCGCGCCCGCACGCGCCAAGCCGGTAGCGCCGCGCGAGGTCCCGCTGTCGAACGGCGGGGTCGCGGTGATCCTCGGCGAGGAGACGCTGCAACCGCTGCAGGCCTGCGTCCGTCCCGACGGGACCGTCGACGAGTTCTGCGGGCACGGCCCGGCTCCGGCGGCAAGTCCTGCAAGCGAGGCGCGGGGCGCGGGGCGATGAGGGCGCCGTCGGTCGCCGCGCTGCTGTGCGCACTGTGCACCGTGCCGTTCGCCTCGGCCGCGACCATCACGGTGCAGATCAGCGACGGACCCGGCGAAGGCTTCAACGACCCGACGCCGTTCACGCCGATCGGTGGCAACACGGCCACGACCCTGGGCGAGGCGCGGCGGCGGGTGCTGGAGGAGGCGGCGCGCATCTGGGGCCAGCTGATCGACAGCCCGGTCACGATCAAGCTCGAGGCGCGCTTCGACCCGCAGACCTGCACCGCCACCAGCGGCGCGCTCGGCAGTGCAGGCCCCACGTTCGCCGTGCGCGGCTTCCCGGGAGCGCGCGACCCGGACACGCTGTATCCGGCCGCGCTCGCCGATGCGCTCACCGGGATCGACGTCGCCGAGCAATCGCCGCAGACCGCCGGGCTCGCCGACATCCGCGCGATCTTCAACAGCAACGTCGACTCCGACCCCGTCTGCCTCGGTGGCCGCAAGTTCTACTACGGGTTCGACCATCAGCTCGACCGCGACGGCAACGGCACGCGTGACTACGCCTCGAACCTGCTGCGCGTGATGCTGCACGAGCTGGCCCACGGGCTCGGCTTCGTCAGCATCGTCAGCCTCTCGACCGGCGAGGGCGTGCGCGGCGGCGACGGCGTCGAGCGCGTCTCGATCTTCGACCAGTTCGTCTACGACGAATCGACGACCCAGGCCTGGCCGCAGATGACCGCCGCCGAACGCCTGCAGTCCTCGCGCAACAGCGGGCGCCTCGCCTGGAACGGCGCGCGCGCCAACGAGCGCGTGAGTCGCCTGACGAGTGGCGTGACGCCCAACCGGCGACTGCGGCTCTACGCGCCCGCCGCCGGCAGCACGACCGGCGGCCCCGTGTCGCACTGGGACAGCGCGGCGGCGCCGGACCTGCTGATGGAACCGTTCGAGACGGCGGCCGCATCCAGTGCCGTGGACTTCACGACCTGCGCGCTCGCCGACCTCGGCTGGACCGTCGCCGCACGACGCTGCCCGGACCAGACGAACCGGGTGCCGGTGGCGACGGCGCAGGCGGTGGCCGCCACCGAGGACACGTCGCGACGGATCACGCTCGCGGGCACCGACGGCGACAACGACGGGCTGCGCTACACCGTCGTGACGACACCCACGCGCGGCGTGCTGAGCGGCACGGCGCCGGACCTGACGTACACGCCGAACACCAACGTCAACGGCACCGACAGCTTCACGTTCTCGGTCAGCGACGGGCTGGATACCTCGGCCGTGGCCGCGGTGACGATCTCGATCGCGCCGGTCAACGACCCGCCGACCGCGAGCGCCGGCAGCGCCCGCGCGACCAGCGGCGCGGCGACA